>SMLS01065719.1:0-26903 GCA_004785975.1 Popillia japonica | reverse complement strand
TATCTGAAAATAGATAAGTAATTAAATTTAGATTCGCAATATAAATTTAAAAGGGGATTTTTAAATTCCCGCGTTTACTATTATGTATTAGTACCTGCAAGTCCTAAGAGATGGCGTAAAAACACTAGTACAAAACTATATACGGGAGTTTCCACTCTCTATGGCGTAGTTGTATTTATGTATGTACATACATATACAGTCTGTTTTTTTAGTTGCCACAACAGATACTTCGGCTACTATTCGAGATATGACCAAATGTTATATGAGGAAAGTTGTTCTACAATTAATTTGATATTATCCTTTATAACCAAAAAAATAATTGAGCATCAAAAAGCCTGTTCGTTTGCAAGTGTAGCAGATTAGAAACAGCAAGTATATCAGTTTCAGCGGATAAATCTGATTTCAATCGACTGCTAAAATACCGAGCCTACCGAACAGAACTTCACCTAAACAACACAATAACCTCAAAAACTGTATTGAACTCTTACGTTTGCGTATAACACGTGAGCGTTATGATCTGCTATTATTGCTCGACCCTTGGAGCTTGAGCAAGTATAGCTTGCTACTTCTGACATATAGCAATTTGCTGAATGCAAACGAACGAGTGTCGAAAACACCTGTCAGCAGCTAAATTTCAAACGAACGTACGGATATTGACAAAAGTGATATTGAGCAGTTCCAGCAACGCAAACGAACAGGCCTAAAGACTCTAATTGTAGCAACTACATTCGAAATTTTAAATGAAACGTACCCAATTTTATTAAATATTCTAAAAATGTAAGAAATTCTCTTTATAACGATATACCACATGCCATAGTTTTCTATAATTCGATAATTAAGTGACAACTGCGCGCTTACATACATAAATAAGAGTGGAAAAAGTAAGCGCTGACACGAATAGAAACCATGTGAATGTTTGCTATCTGGATACATATGTACCTTGATACATCGCACAAACTTCTGTATTATTGTTATTACACCTGATGTACACTCTATATGTACATGTTCATTTTTTCACCACTTTTTCACTGTCGCCCATTTCATGTTATTTAAGATGAAATTTAACACTACGCTGGAATTTATTCAGTTAGTTTGACACTAAAGCTACAGCAATTGTTTTCATCGCCTACCTGCTCAAAGCGATGTATTCAATTCGCCTAAGCATTTGTTACGTAATTATCGATTTATATCTTTAATTGAATTGATAACTATGGCATGTGGTATATCGTTATAAAGAGAATTTCTTACAGTTTTGGAATATGCAAAAAAATTGTCAATGTTCCATTTAAAATTTTGAATATAGTTGCTACATCTGGACTACGTGATGCTTAATTGTTTTTTTTTGCTGTAAAGAACAATAGCAAATTAAATGTAGAACAACTTTTCCTCTACAACATTTTGTCATATCTCTAACAGTAGCCGAGATATATGCTGTGACAACTAAAATCAAACAGACTGTTATACATATGCCTACATGTGTATATATTATGTAGGTATTATATTTAAAAAAAGCAGAAGAGAATGTTATCATGTGTATGCTTATTCTGTATAAATATAGAAAATTCAAGTTGTAACGTAACTTATTTCATTGTTTCATAAAAACAACAAAATAATGAAATCATTTCGAAATGTCCACAAACCCTGTGGAATGAATATCACTTCTACGCATGTATGTATGTAAGCAGTACGCAACGTACATATGTATAAACAGGTCAATACCTTCTCGAGAAAGGAATGTTCGAAGTCTACAAGATACAGAAAAGAAAGTAAAAGCTATGTAGATAAATAAATTCTAAAATGCCATCGAGTTTATAATATAAAAATATAACACACGGATTGTAGATGTTCAGGTCTTGTTATACTATTTAATTTTAAAAATAAAGTTTGGATCTATGACAAGAAATTTGTGGTTGTGCGTATCGAATGCTAACGTACACGTGATTTCGCTTAAGCAAGGCGTAAACAAACATCTCGTAACAAGCAGCTACTAGAAAAACCTTCGCCAACGTTATCAAATTATCACATACATATACGTATGTATCGTGTTATGAATAATAATAAATGGAAACCGCAAATAAATATTTAAAGATTATATCTGCGTATCGATGTGGCATACTGTCGTATAACGATAGATACATACATACATATACATATACCTAGAGCACAGAGATGGATTAAAGTGATATACAGGCAATATTGTCAATTTACATATAAAAATTTTTACCATTTATTTTAGTGCTGTACGATAGCATGTAATATAGTTGAATATTGCAGTAGTACAATAACTGTACCTATAACAAGAAAGGATGAAAGTTGCACTACGAGATGATGATACATATTTTTAGTAATATACCACTGGACGAGAAAGTATACTTAGGGTTTGCTATCTAGCAACAGTACTATTCAAAAGAGTTTCATTCTCTAAAATATGGAAACAAACATCCACATCTAATTGTAAGGAAAACTAAATGAACCAAAGAACGCATCATTTGTAATATTTGAATTAATTTTTAGTTGATCCCAAAGTAAGCAACTAGCTTTCAAAAAAGTCTATACTAATACCTAATCACTAGTTATGTTCTGAAAAATAATATAAATATGAAGATACATAAAAAAATTAAATTACAAATAGGTAGCAAGAAAGATGTTCTATCGCCGTATTACTGATTCTGATTATCCATAAAAGCGTCTACATCGGTTATAGTTTTCGACAGATTATCGTCTTGAGATAGAAATACCTCATTGTATGAAAGAAGGTGTTAGAAAAATAAGTAAATTATACAGGAAAAATTCAAAATATACATGGAATATCCCAAATCCGAATTAAAATCAAATGACGCGCTGGTAGAAAACCGCAGTGAAGTACAGATGTGTGAACTTGTAAATAAATAATATAAATAAAATAAATAATATTAAAATATGCAAAAATAGACCCTCAACTCAGTAAATTTGTCTGTATGAATGATAACAAATAGTTTATACTTTTCTATACAAAAATTGTGAGAGATATAAAATTTCTAGACCACAAAATGTTAATACGACTTCAGTTGAAGTAAAATATAAGACAAAAACTAACTTCCCGTAAAAAATGTCAAGTGGTAACCGCCTATCTTTATTGTGAACTAAACTTGTCAAAGTTATGTAATTTGTCAATCTATATTACGAGAATGATGAAATAATTTTTTGACTGAACTTAATTTTGAGCTAACACACTCTAAAAGCATATACAGTTGTGTTCAAAATAATAATAGTGCGTATAATAACACCATATTATTTAAATTTATTGATGGTTTCTGAATTCGAATTAAATTTTTCACTGGTTAAAGAAACTAACACTAGATGTAACACAAAACAACTGGAACATTAAACGCAAGATTGATCAACTTTAATGCGCAGTAGTCGTTTTTATGATTTCAGCAGTAAAAGTACTGTTCAGAAAAATAATAGTGAGGGTGGAACTCCTTTCAATATTCAAAAGATTCACATCAAATAGACGCTATTTTTAACCAGGAGAGTAAGTATTATCATTATCTTTTAGAATATATAAAAAAAATTAAACTTCTCGATTGAAAATTTAATGTAGTGGGAAAAGCAAAACATTGTTCAGACGAGAAATGTGAATGTATCAGAAAATTAAGAGAAGAAGGGAAATCGTATGTCGAAATACAAAATCTTCTTGGGCTGTACTGCACCAATGATTGCTAATGCTCTAAAATATATCACGAAGCCAGAATGCCGGGGTAGAAAAAGAAAAGTAGATGATAGATGCATTGTCCGATATAGTAAAATTCATCCTTCTGCGCCTTCTTTCGAGATTCAAAAACAGCTCAAATTGCCTGTAAGTGCAGTGACTATTCGCAGACGACTTTTAGAACAAAACCTATACGCGCGAAGTCCACGGAAAGTGCCTCTCTTAACAAAAACACACGTTAGTAACCGTATCGAATTCGCCAAAAACCATTTGGCCGGTCGCCAAATGGCGCAACGTATTGTGGACAGACGAAAGTAAATTTGTTCTTTTTGGGGGTACTGGTTCCCGTCAATATGTTCGCCGTCCACCCAACACCGAGTATCAACCAAGATACACAACGAAAACGATGAAACACGGAGGATCAAAAATATTAGTTTGGGCATGTTTTTCGTATTATGGTGTAGGGCCAATACACCTTATTGATACAGTGATGGATCAACATGTTTACATAGATATTTTAAATAAAACTATGCTGCCATACGCAGAATATGAAATGCCTTTAAAATTGGTGTTCCAGCAGGATAATGACCCAAAACACACGAGTAGAGCAGCTAAGGAGTGGTTTCAGGACAAAGGGATTGAGGTTATGCCTTGGCCGGCACAATCACCCGACCTCAATCCCATAGAAAATTTATGGGGTGATATTAAAAATGAGGTCAGGAGGGCAAGACCATGCAATAACCGTGAGCTTTGGGCAATAGTGAAGGATGCCTGTGCTAAAATACCAAAGGAACACGACAAAGTATTAATGTTAAGTTCTTTATGTAAGCAGTTTATTTCTGGAATACTATTATTTTTTTAAACAATACTTTTTTGTGATAATTTAGATTTTTGTTTGTGTTATGCCCTTTTTTACTTTAAACGAAACCAAATTGAAAAACACGCTTTTTTTAAATGTCTTCTTCATTAACCTGAGCGCACTATTATTATTTTGAACACAGCTGTATATCGTGTCCATTTAAAAAGTTTACACTTTAATGACTCAAATGCTTCACAAGAATACTAGTAAGAGCAGGAGTTAAGACTGTTGGTAATGTCTTATCCAAACTTTCCACAAATATGCCATAAATTGATGAACAATATAACATATGTATATTGTCCTGAACAACAATAATAAAAAATATTTCAGAAATGTTACTTTGCCTACAAATGACAAGTCAACATAGCGTTATTAACCTTACAGCTACGTAGTTTGGCTAATTTATATGTTACTTATGAAAGTACACCGGTGCCCATATCTATTGTCCGATATTAATTGAATTGAAAGGTAACATCTGGAAATATATCACCTATGTCACAAAATGCAAGTAGTGTCAACCAGATAATCATTATATTAACCATTTGAAACATGGGTTGAATTTTAGAATAGAATAATTTATATTTTATACACTTAACGTCGCATGTTTTTTTTTATTTATTGATACTTTGATTTCCTATAAAATTTCTTTTCGTTATATAATTACAGAAAGCTTTAACAACAGTACGATTGACCTCCAAGTTTGTGAAAAACGAAATAATTTATCACAAACATAATACATAACGTGTCTATTTAAAAAGTTTACACTTTAATAATTCAAATGCTTCACAAGAATACTAGTAAGAGTAAGAGTTAAGGCTATGCATTGGTAATGTCTTGTCCAAAACTTTGTCTAGTTGATCAAATTGGAACACTGAGTAGCTTTTGAGTGATACAAATTTAAACTCGTTAGCTTTCGATTTAGTTGTTACATAATCCGTTATAGATATGTCAAGTTAAACATACCGAACGTTGCAGTATGTGACAGTATGTTACATACAATAAACACAGTTTTCTAATATAATAGTTCAACCACTATTGGACGAATTTTACCGGTATTCTATGCCCTTCTATTTCTAACTGAAATTGAAGTACAAAAGCTTCTGTCCTAAATCCTACGACTCCTACGAGTAGCTTACTTTTGCCCAAAGCGAATAAAGGTCGTCAATTTTAACTACAAGTGATATGCCGTATTATTTACAGAATAAATATGGAAGTCTCGTTCAATGCTTATATTAATGATAATACACTGTGAGCAACAAAGATTGAAGCGTGCCAAGGTCACTGAATATGGTGAAACGACTATACATAGGCGTAGGAATAATCAACATAACAAAAATATAAACAGACAGAATGACAGACTAATACACTACTTGACAGCAAATTCAAACGCATTATGGGTTTTGAAACAAATATAGAACCAGCACGCTTCAAACTTTGTTGCTTACACTGTGTAATAATATATATTAATTTATGGAGTTAGTTTCGTAACTAAAAATGAAAATAATGCGGATACATCAACCAATGTTTGTCATATCTTTTACATTTTTCCGCTTGGTTTATTTACATATAATGAAGCAAACAATGTTGCAAACATTACGACAATTCGTCAAGATATCTATCTCTTATCTAAAGTGTGTATTACACGGTCAAAGTGCATCAAAGTTTTCTCGTAAATGGACATCAAAGTTGCATCTCAAACTTTTACCTTGACAGCCAGAAATTTAAAAATATAATTCACAGCAGCCAACATACTTTTGATTTCACAGACTATTTTATTGTTGACGTTAAGTTACGATTGAACAAATATTGTGTTGGCAGCAATGCTTACGCATGCGCACAGCAAAACTTTGACCGACTTTGATAACAAAATTTGTTGCAGCAACTATTTTTAACGTCAAAGTAAAATTTGATGTGACGTCATCAAGGTCCTTCAAAGTGGTCATTTACACGGGGAATTTGAAGCGACTTTGAACAACTTTGACGTAAAACTTTGATGCAGTTTGACTGTGTAATACAGGCTTAAGACATGCATACCCGTATGTATACATACACTACTGCTCATAGTTGCTTGATCAATTTAAACAAAACAATTACAAAAAAAAATATTGATCTACAACTTATGTACTTCACATGTGTACACACATGGAAGAAAAAGTAGTAAACATTAGAACACATAAATTAACAATTTTCTCCTTAAAAAATCCACCTTTTGTATTATTTGCTCAGAATAAATATTCCACTCTCTCTGCAATATCGTTCAGAGATGATTTTTTGATGTTGGACGTTCCCTGCTAAATCGTTTGTTCAGTTCGTCCCACAGAAGCTCGACTGGATTAAGGTCCGTACTCTGAGGAGACCGCGTCATTACTTTTCATGTTTTTTTTTAAATTTTTTGAATCAGTGTAGTATTTTCTGCATAATATCGGTGTGCGCACTGGATCGTTATCCTACATCAACTCAAAATTGTTGCTTATGAGGCGCAATGTAGTTCTTTTATAAATATTTCATTAAAATTATGTGTCCATACTATTATACTATTATGGGCGAGATTGTATAATCGTCAAATAAGTTGTTGTAACGCAAAGCAATACTTTGCAAACGTGAACGTAAGATAATAAGAAATATAAATAGCATACTATATGACACAATATTGAGTAAAACATCTGCTCATCATTAGAAAATCACATCAGAAAACAACATCATACAGATGATATTTTAAGTATTAAGTATGTATTTTTATAAGTACAGTTATGGACACAGTTTAATCACATTTGACCATCTTTAAGAACTAATAAAGAACTATTATTTTTTTGATAAATATACTAATAATATCTAATAATTTGAACATATACCTAATATAATTAATATATAAAAATAATTTTGTATTTTTGTACTTTCATTTTGCTTTATTTTATATGTATTTAGTTTCAGTTTTCCAAATCAATTGCAATTAAAATCTGTACAAATGAATGTAAATTTCTCACGTCAATTGTCTCCGTCACTAAACTCTCTCAATGCGGTTGGTATTCCAAACAGCTAGATATTCTGTACTTTGGTCGGAAAATCCGTCGTATTGAGCTAAATCCGTCGCATACGCTACTATGTATGTATGTTGTCTTTATGTTAATTGTAAAAGCAAGTGCAGAAAACACAAGCAATTTGATCAATTTTGAATATGTGTATATTTAAATGCTTGTAACTAAAGCGGTTGATTCGAGTAGTCATATTATTTATTTACATAATATAAATATATGAATTTAACAACAAACGATAGTCCTTTATTATTTTAAAATTTAATGAAAGCATTTAATATATCTCAAAAAGGAAGTGTGCATTTCAATTACATATACGAGTATCATAGGTTCTCACTGAGTGCTGCATTAGTGTAAGGCAAACTTAAACTTATATACCTACAATTTCTTTAATTTGCAATATATTATCCGCCTATAACAGTAGTAAACCATATAGGTAACATAAACAAAAGATATGGGTCATGCTCAAAATTAAACCGCAATGTTTTGAACACTGCATTACTTATCCTCATAGGTTTTAAACTCAATTTATTTTATTTATTCATAACTATTATACAAAGTTGACGATCGATTTACGTTTAAAATACATAATAATAATTGAAAATGTCCAAACAAACGCACTATGTACCCTACAAAATATGATAAATGTCTATAACTAAGCTTAAACAGCGAAGCAAGTGAGAAGAACGTTTTCTAAGATTAGATGCTGACCTAATTCCAAAACATCCATTTATTTTCAGCAAAAATATATATACAATTTTTGTATAAACGTAATTGCCGTCACCAAGTCTACGATTTTGTTTAGCAACTACTACCCCAATTTTGCAATTGGACTTCTCAAGTCAAATAAGTTTACAAAAAACTATGCACAACTGGTAGTAATAAATATCTCGCAAAATTGTAATGAAGGTTTAAAATAGCAAATGCTGCAAGATTTACCGTATACTACTATAGGAGTGATAATTTCAGCAATATTATTTTGATATAGGCTTCGGAAGACATATACAGGGTGTCCGCAATATACAAAGCATGCTTTTAAGGGATGATAGCTACAACGATTTAGAAACAAAAACATATAATACACCTTCGGTCTATCTGTAAGCGTAAACGAGAAAAAAAATTATTTCTAAAAAACCTTATTTGGTTAAACTGTACAAGAAAACTCATCCATATTGCTTCTTAAATAACCAAAAAACCATATCAAAAATTTAGGGTTGAAAATAACTGAAAACAACGATGAAAACGAATTATTTCATACTTTGAAATTGAAGCGTGGTGTCATTTCTCTTCCATCACACTGTACTCGTATTCATTAGAAGCGAGATGCAAGCCAAGCATCATCTGTTTATACGACCTTGAACTTGTATCGTACGAAGTCAATGGCTATACGTTTTAAAATAAAGGTACCTTTGCGTTTTTTTTAATAATGTTATGACAATAAAATCGATGTTATGTTGAAGTTAGAGTGAAAAGGGCGTATTTAATAGCAGCCTCCGATCGGTAAATGAAAATTTAAGTTGAGGGAAAGTCGCATTGAACGAAACAATGTAATTATTGCAATTATGTTATGGCGCTTTAGCTCTTTCGTAAAGGCTACTACAAAATTGAGTTCTTTTCTTTTATTTGTGATAAATTGGTGGTCCTAAAAAGGACTTTTTTGAGAAACAGGAGAAAATGTATTACAGGAAAGGCTCAATGTGTTGCAACACACGCCTGTAATCGTCGGGTAAATCTTGCAGTGATCAGCTGACGGTGTACAGTATGCATCGAAGTTTGTGACATGAGAAATAATTTTTTTTCTCGTTTACGCTTACAGATAGACCCAAGGTGTATTATATGTTTTTGGTTCTAAATCGTTGTAGCTATCATCCCTTAAAAGCATGCTTTGTATTTCGCGGACACCCTGTATGTATGTACACTCATGGATAGTAAAGATTGGACAGTTTCCATATAACAACGTATTGAAAGTATCCAATCTTTACTTTTCATGAGTGTAAGTACATATACTGACGAAAGGCTTTATCCATGATATTTATATTATCGGACCATATTATGGAAAATGCAGCTAAATATGATTTATTTTCAACATGTTGAAAATAACTTCCAGTAGATTCCAACTCGATGATTTAGACAATTATTTACTTAAAAATGACATTTTGAGCTTTTACACTTAAACGTTTCCATCAAAGCTCTATCAATTGCTTTGATACAATTCACTCATAGTTCTATATTCTCCATTTATTCACATATATTGCTGTATTTATACTGTACCCTCGAGCATCGGTAATTAATAGGGTATTTATCGGTTATCCCTAGTTGACATAACCGTAATGATGCCATTGATATACTACGTGACACGTTCTATTTTATTTTATGTATTAGGTACTTACTATAAAATATCCTAAAATATCGATATGATCGAAACAATAAATGCTCTTTCTTTTGGATACAACTGGCTGCAAAGATTGCAATATACAGGGTATCCCAAAAACATACCGACAAACTTTAAGGGGTGGTAGAGGACCTCAAAACAAACATTTTTTGTTTAGTAAACATATGTATGTCCGCAAATGAGTCGTTTGGGCTGTAGAGCAATAAATTGTTTTAAATCATATCTAAATAACTAAACTAATTCTTGATTTAATTGGGCGCAACTATCTTTCGTTAAAAATTTGTTGATGCACCTACGGTTTTTCTTGGCCAGGAGAAACATTTCGCTTTTGAGATAGACGTAATTATTTGTGACATTTAGTTGTCATCATTACATTTACTTTACTGATTGTTAATATAAAATTTATATTGAAAATAAATGATAATTACTCATTTGAAGAACTTGCCGATATGCATCCATAATGAGGAAGATCTCTTAGCAAGAATAATGTCGAGTTGTACACATGTAGAAGCTATGCCCGGAATATTCTATAGAGTCCGCGAGTGAATGAACCGACGGTGCAATCTTTGTATTCAATGAAATGGTCAACATTTTCAACTGTTTATGTAAAACATCATTTATTTGTTCATAAAACGAAGTCCAACATGAACAAATAGTGATTTATTAATGTTATCCTAAACATTTTTTGTAATATAATACCAAAACCATTTTTCCTTTTTTATTCTACAACGGTTCATTTGCGGACATATGTTTACTAAACAAAAAATGTTTGTTTTGATGTCCTCTACCACCCCTTAAAGTTTGTCGGTATGTTTTTGGGATACCCTGTATATACAATGACGGATATCTATTCAGTTTACAACATTCTTAAGACCTAAGACGAAAAGTACACCACTGATATTACAAGGTGATTTTTAATACAAATATCATTTGGAAATAAAAAAAGAAGAATAGAATATTCGTAAAAATTCTAATTATACATATATAGCCTAAACCGCAATCTATTTTTCTACATAATTTCCGTCAATATTATGGCACTTATAGGATCATGCAACCAGTTTTTCTATTCCCCAATTGCCGGAGCTTCTGGTAGTCATTGAACACTAGATTGGAGCTGAACAGAGGGTAATCATGATCGTGTTATAGTGTCAAATAAGGCGAGAAACTTTGTAAAGCGGCGATTCAAAACTGGTTTAATATAATAACAATAATTTCCATAATTCAGGATGATTTTTATCAAAAACAATTTTTTATATGGGATATATGTTTATATGGTATGGAATCAGTCCATCCCATTTGAATAATGTTATTTGGGGATTGTATTTATAACGACCTTTATTTTATATCCATAAACGTAAAACAGACTAACAAAACTACACCTAGCCAATGTGTAAATAGTCACAAACGCAGTATGACATTATTGCTAAAAGTACAGGTACCTGTATTGTATGATAACACCATTTTTTACATGTTTATCAAATCACATGAAAAATAGACAATTAAATTTTAGTATTTACATATTACGTTATGTAAGAAAAGATTAGGTAAACTTATCTTGTTGCTGTCCCAAATACACAAGCAAAACATGTTTATTACTAAACGCTATCACGTACGCCCACTTCACATTTTCCTCAGTCCGTCACTGTCCTATATGCGCAGACGCTATCCAAACAGGTACGATGTATACAAAACAACGTGACGAACCACATGTTCTGTGGCCGGAGTATAGTTTAACGGGCTACTCAGATTGAAATCGAGAGATACTAAAAGGAGTCGGCAATCGCGACGATTGGATGTTGAAGTGCATTCGCTTAAATAATTATTGGTTTTATTTTTTCTGAGTTTAAAACATCATAATAGTGTGTTAAAATACTGTATAAACAAATTTAAAGTTTTTATAAAAAAAAACGCTTTAATATATCACTGTACCAATGATTAAACGTAGACAGTATCACCAACGCGGTGTAGTAAAACTTAAATAAAACACTTCCGCGCAGTGGTTTGTTTGAATTATAAGTGGTATTAAACTGCTTTCATAACGGAACATGATGTTGTACGAGTCCCTGCATTTTCAAGTGAGTGATCACTTCGAAGTTCCCTCAAGTGTTAGACTAAATGAAAGGAGACCTAGTGCACCACCAATTTCTTGTCCAAAGAAAAGGTACGGCCAAAAGGAATTCGGTAGAACAAACAGTTACGTAGTTGGGCAAAAGCTAAGAGAATCTAAATGGTTGACACATGATGAAATAAAAATATTTTGTGCTGTAGTTGAAACTGGTTTTATAGTGGAAAGAAAGACTGATGAAAATGAAATCAAAGTATTTGGTATCGTAATATGGGATTCAGGATTTGGTGAGTTTATAGGTGAAAACTTAATTTGTGGAACACCATTGTAAAAATAATATCCAAGTTATTAAAAGAACAACACGTTAGAGATTTTTACTGGCATCTAACATGTAAGCAGATATTAACTCGGCAAGAAAAACCATCCAGTCTGTGAAATAATGTCTTATACGCATTGTGGAAACTTTAATAGGCACATTTTCCTCAACTTTCCTTTATAATTTAAAATATTTTACAGTTTTTCAAAATATATTGTTATAACTTCTGAAGATCGCACTGCGTCTTTGCTAGCGGATCACTTACACTTGCTCATAATATAAACACGAAGTGAGTATGTTGCATAAAAATAATAGTTTCCAATATTTCTACAATATAAAAAAAAAATGAAGAAAACGTGAAAATTTGGGGGCAAACTTCGGCTGTACAAATTATACACATTTATGGTTTCTGAAATGTTTAAAATTGGTATATAAATATGTAGTCTAAACTCAAAGCCGTATGTTAGCATAACCACTACTCACAAATTATCTACCAAATAGATTTCGTTATTTTATATTTTTTGAAAAATGTAATGTTAATAACATGTACATTTTAATATAATAATAATTAATAATATACAATAATTTGTGAACAGAGTGTAGGAATTCAGATATACATATAACACAAGTATGTAACTATAGGTACTATAAAAGGTGTAAACTGATATAAAACCATTAAGTAATATAAATATAAAGATAACTAATTATTTATCCACGTCTATTGCCGGTCTTCATCTCATTAATTAATTTTGTTCGTAGTTTCCTGATATATTATAAACTTTACTAGTCGTCGTATAAACTATTAATTATAATTATTTACTCCTACTTTATTAATAAATAAAACGTTGACAATTCGCTGATTTACGAAAATAACTGTAATATTATTATTTTACTTGCACGTCTGAATATATACAGAAAAAGTATATATTAAGACATGATCTAAGTATGTACATACATACATATCTCCAACATTATGAACAGCTTTCCTCAAAACTAACCACTTCAATTACAACTTAAAAAATTATATAAACATCGAACACATGTATCTAAATCCAAAATGTGGATACAATGATCAAACTGCTGCCCCAAGCTGTTTAAAAGCTTAAATAAATCTATGTAGCTCTCTTTTATGGGCTTTTTGCAAATCATTTATAAAATTTGATATTTTCCTGAGTTATAAAAACTAAAGCAAATAAAAGATATATTTATTGTAAATAAACAAGTTTTTCGACAACATAAATATACATATACTGTATTTTTAATAAATGTCTCTGCACGAGAAAAACAAAAAATACATCTTTCCATTTGATCCCGTGGCCTCGCGATACTGTATTATCATATGTGAATATATATAAGCGGGAACGCTAGCAATGTTTATAGATGTCTGGCTATGTAAACAACTTTCATATTTCCATTTAAATTATTAAACGGGTTTTGTTTTGCAAAAGACAACAGCAGCGAATCGCGCCCAAATCGACCTTGACTCGGTCATTTTTTCGCTTTACTAAAATGCGTAACGCACTTCAATCGAATTATTATACATTAGAAGTTCCTAAATTAGACGTTGGTTTGTTTATTGTTATGTAATCAACTAAATTGTTACGTGGATAAAGTGGCCGTTTGCCACATGTCACGTCCAATTCTAAAAACTATCGTATCGCAGGAGATCAAATTATTTACTAAATAGAACTTAATATTTTTTAATAATAAAGTCATTATTTAACAAAACAATCAAGAGGCGTTTGTTTGTTTATTACTGAACAGAAACCAATTCCAATAAAATATGCGTTGTTAGCATTATATATGGCACAACAAAAGGAAAATGAAGAGTGAAGTAATCCAAAAATATTCAATCTGTTTATTCTTATCTTGCTATAATATGTTTGCATATAACAATGTTGTACTAGTTTAAATTGCATTCGCAATTTGAAAGTAGCTACAAATAATTTGTATTGCACTTATCGACTTAAATCACAAGTTTCCTCTATTATTTAAAATATAAAATTGTAAAACTTACAAGCTTCATATTGTTGCGAAACCATTGCCCAATACTGACTATTCACGGTAAAAATGTACGTATTTTGCGTACATTTTATTTTTAATACCATTCTAGTGGCACACGGACATTTGATCCCATACGTTTATTCCACGTTACTATAATATTTTGCCTTCTAGTTTTTCTGTGATCATTAAATACAAACTTCAACTCAAACATGTTGATGCAAAATCGAAATTACTATATGTAATCCAAAACAAACAGGAATTCGAATTGTAAAAAAACAGAAATAATAAAGAGTAAATATTATTACATCACTAATTCCGCTATAAATCTTATATAATTCCGATATAAAAAATATGATATTGCCCGTTATATTCAAAGGTAGTCTCCCTGCGTGGCTATACACAGTGCGAAACTATCCCAATGTGCATTGAAAATTTAAGGTTTTCGAAGCATTTAGGAATTTCATTTTGCGTCATACAATTTTATAGCACTTTCATATGTTCAGTTAATACTGCCATGTAAAATTCCGTGAACCAAAAAATTAGAAACATCAAGTTAACAATAGAAACAATAAGTTTAGTTAGTTATGGTCTGGTAATGGCCACTTCAAAATTTACAATCATTAAACCCAGTCGATCATTTCCTTTATTTATAAGTGATACATTTACATATTTTTATGCATTAGTAATGATTTGAAAATGTGCGAGAAACAGAAAGTTATTGAATTCTTTTACGGTATTAATTGAATCAATTTTAAATATCGCTAAGCCGAAACTTTCGTGTGAAAGTCTGAATACATATTCACAATATTATTACATGGTATGAAAACGAAAATTTATGTTTGACAAGTATTTTACCTTACGGCCGTATGGGCAAACGAATGCTGTTATTATTTATATACATCGTTTTAATTACCTATACGATTAATTCCTAAAAAAATATGACGGTGTAAGATTATTAATATATGTCACAAAACGATTCAAATTTTTAGCCATTTACCCAAAACAACAATACGCTAAATATGCTACAATTGTCTATAACAGGAGTTATACTTTTTTATCTTTCAAATTATTAAAAACAAAGTAATTACAGTATGTACTGTAAATACTGATAAGTTTTTACGAAATAAGTAGGTATATGCCTTTTATTCACATCGCATAATAAAAAATATATATTGTTATTATTATTATAAAAATTAAATTTAAGCTATTGTAAAATTTATTACTTTAATGAATAATATATTTTATTCAACTGCACTAGAATGCGTTACAGTATAACCCAGAGTCGCATAGGTATATATTTAATTTATGATCAAAAAGTGTTTTCGATGTATTAAATGTATAAACCAATGGAATGATTAATTAACGTTTTAATTTACAAATGCTAAAATAAACTGACAAGCATTGATGTTGTTCTGAAAAATATAGAAAACGTGCAAATCGCATAAATAATATCTACGTTTTGTACAGAAGATCTACATATGTACATCTCGTATAGCAATAAACGAAAAAATTTCATTTGCAACTAAAGATTGAGAACATGAACGTATATGTACCTATATCCGTTATCAATGAGTTGTTATAGAAATTTACAGAAATTAAAATGAAATATTTCTAAAAGAATGTACACATAATAGTACAACTTTGACGTTATTTAATTATCAAGCAGTAGCACGAATAGTTTTGCATATTCAAAGAATCTGCAAATAATTTATTTTGAATCTTCTATGATTTCAAATACAATTACAATTATTAATTTGTGATGTTAATTGATGATAGAATTAATAAACAAAATTCACAATAGATCATTTAAGCATTAAAACGTAAGCAGAATTATCTGCAGTAGTAAATATTGATGACCTTGAATACACTGCAGAAAATAGATCTGCAAGACCTAATTATTAGTCTTAACAATTGATTAAACGTTATTTAATATATGTCTATAAGTATGTACATACATATATGTTTAGCCTAGTTAGCTACAAAGACTAAAATTTAATACGTATTAAACAAATGCATCCGATATAAAGTAAATAATAACTTAACGATCTCTAGATGTAAACACTATCTGGAAATACAATTAACCCTTTTAACCAGAGCCAAGATAAATATAGACTAACAAATATTTGGAATGTATTCAAGGGCAAATTTTTAAAGATGTAAGTATACTGTAAACAATGTTTTCAATCTTGACACTATGCAATACCCAAACATTCTGCTGGTAAACTGACTATTAACTATCCTACTTTATAGTAAACAGCAAAAACCTTGGTATTTTATATCTACGCAAACTATTGGTTAGTGAGCTTTTTGCTGCGTATTCGATTTCTTCCGTAGCTATTTATAGAATGATTGAATAATAAGGCAATAAAACTTGTTTTCCAATTTCCCAGATTCTATTTTATTTCATATGAATATAAATATCGTAAACATTAGAACCATAGATTTTTGTAATAAAACGTTCATATCTGATATGCAATAAGTAATAGCGCCGATTTTCCTTAACCACAAGTCGGTTCAAAATTCAGTAATGTTACTCCCAGAAACATACGCTTCTAATCTTTTAACAATATTTCAGGGATTATAATATTTTTCAAACAAATTTTATTTCTCACAGTACTAAGTGCACTAAATTAGTAAACTAAATTTTGCCTTTTTTGCCTTGTTTGAAAAAAAAAACTTAAGCTAAGAGTCCTGTACATTGTTCTACATAAGGAGACACCGTTAGGCGAGTTTGGTAAATCATGCTAGCGAGCAAATGCCATATGCGAGTAGTATACTACGCTTTGTCCACAGATATTAAAAATTAATAAATTAATTTTTGATCCCCCAAATTATAATAGGTTTCAAAATATATACTGCCTTGACCGTCAAGATCAACTGTCACTCATATTTCATTAAAATTTATACAAATATAATACATAACTTTTGTCAATAACTAACCATGACATTGAAGAAATTTATCAAGTTTCACATCTATATAGAATAAATCAAGTTGTAGCTGTAAATTTCTTAAATTATTTAAGTACATTTTTGTTGTTTTACTTCGACAAACTTACTTTACGAACTTTTTCTAGTTAGTGTCATATGTAGTACTTAATAGTGGATATCATTGGATAGAAACACATATAATGAATAAAATAAGCAATAATCCTGGATAAAACTCATAACACGATTTTGTTGTACAAAATAGTATTTAATATAATTTCTAAAAAAAAGGGCATACGTGGTGAAGAAAATAAGAGTCTTGATGCGCTGACGCACAGACCTTTAACTTTCACCACTGTTACCCCCCAATATCATTCATGCATAAAATTTGTTAATAAGCTATAATTGAAAATAACCAGTATAGCAGGAATCGTAGTCACAAACTAAAACGGCAGTTTAAGCGAACATATACATTTGTACAATAAAGTATGCCCAACATATTGTTGTGTGTGTCACTAATGACACGAAATAAAAAATATATAAACAGTTTAAAAAGAACCAGATTATAATATGATCAAAAAATTTTTACAATGTTTATCTAACTAAACCACCCTCAACCCTTACCTGTAATTTCCCAATGTAATTGAATGTGTGTGTGTGTGTGTGTGTGTTTCCTTATCCAATGTCCTCCTATGTGCGTTACAAACTCCTCCCTGCCGTTTTCGATCTAGTTTCTCTTTTCCCGGGTTTTCTTCACGTTCACTAGTTTAATTTTGATCTTGAAGGTCTAATGGGCACTTATAAAACTTTCACTTGCTTTTAAAAATGTTGTATTTCTTGTTAAAATCTCTTTTTGTGACTTGTGACTTGTTTTGTCTGTCAGTCGTCAAAAACTTCGTAAACAACTCTCCCCTCCCTATTGTTTTTCTGTTTTTTCCCAGGCCTGCCACACAGAACTTCCAAATGTACTGCTTCCTATTTTTTAAAATTGATTTTCGTAATTTCAGCTTGACTTTCATGTTTGTTGTGCCGAAATGAATGTAATTATGTGTTATATGTGTTTGTGATGTGTTTTTACAATAAATTTAGAGGAATAAATTTTTTCACATTATAATCTAGATTTTTTAATTTTACCCCGTGCACGCCGTTGGCTGGAGTTTTTTTTTTTTAACTAATTAATTAGTAATTAATTAATATAAAATTTAATTTAATTTAATTTAATTTTTTTTTTTAATTATTATTTTAATTTTACACTGCTGACATGAATAAGGAGATAAGTATGAACAATATCAATAATATCAATAATAACATAACAATTAGTATATGTTGTCACTTAAAATACATGTATACATACACATATTTATTAAAAAAAAAATCAAGCAAAAGTTCACGCACTCTTATCTTGAATGCCTTTCCGTGTTTACGTGTAGTTATAGTTATATAATAGTAGTACAATATTCTAATCCATATCCATATTTTTCAGAAAAGAGCAAGGATCCTCAACGGATAAGCATATACTCTCTTAAAGACTGTAAAAATGTGCTAAAAGTTCACAAATATACCATGTGCGAGTTTTGGCCCATAAACACTTCCATCAGAATCAATAATCATTGCGACAAATCAGAGACGCCCCATCCCGAAGATATAATAAGAAAACATATCGCGCATGCTGAAAAAAGAAAATTGAAATGGCATAACAGCGAACATTTTACGTATTGGTGCCGATATGCCCAAGTTGACCTTACTCGATCAAAACATGTAAGTATAAGATAAGTAAGCCCGGTCTAGATGACCGTTCCACGTCATTTCAGTTAAAACCTGTATGGAACAAACTAAGTGAAGGTTCCAATGTTGAATCGAAAGCTAACTCTTACGGTTGGAAGGAAAAAATTCGAAGATATATAAATGGAAAGGGTAACGTAGATGTYTATAAATAAAAAGATTATTGTTGAATCAGTAAACATTTGTCACATTTCTTCCAGCATAAATTTATTAGAGTATTTCTAACCCCGAATGGAAACAATACTTGTTTGAGGGATCGTTTTTATAGTCCCGGACTCGGTTGTTTTGAATTTTGATGCAATTCTCGGTTATGTTTTTTAATCACATATGCCTTGTTAACTAACAATTGCAACATTATTAATTGTATGTCTGTCAATTTGTGTCGTCACGCGTTGAAATGAATAAAATCGATTACCGGGCTGTTATAAAATTCCTAACAAAACAAGGAAAACCTCCCAGAATTATTCTTGAAGAGATGTTGGCTGTATACGGGGATGATTGCCCTTCGAGGACAACTATTTGCGAGTGGTCAATATTGTTTAGGCATTGTCTAGAATCATTGGATGAAGATCCCTGTTGACTTGATCACTTCAGATGTTGTGGAAAAAACAAAGTGTCGGAAGGCTGCAGAATAATCTCAAAAAAACACTAAGGGGGGCAATATGTAGGGACAATGACGAACTTATACCAGCAGTTGAGTGCTATTTTGCGGAAAACCGAAATTAATATTTTATACTACTTTTTTACTAGATTAAAGAAGAAGAAACATTGTAATAGCTGTATTCAAAAGCACGAGAACTACATACCGGTCGTTTTGAGAAATAAGATAAATAAAGCCGGGAAGAAGTAAGAGGTATGGAAATTCGCTAAGAAGTGGGGACGTGTATGAGTCTATGAACGGTGTACTCTACAATATTTGTGGGGACGTAGCTCCCTTCACCTCCTCGCCGCTTTAAATATCCTATGACACAAAACGACCGGTATATTAAAATATAAAATTTTGATTTTGCTCTAGTCTTGTTGTTTTCACGCCTTGTCCGGGAATATAAAAACGGCGAATGATCATAGTGGCATGTGCGGATCGAGAATTTTATTTACGAACCAAGTGCGTGAAAATATATTTCGCGAATGAGTGGCAAGTTTATGGACACGAATTCGCGAAATGTTTCACGCACGAAGTTTGTACAATATTTTTTGTACGAGTACTTTAATAATACCTATCGTTAAATACGTTTTCATTTATGACACATGATTTATATGATTTATGGGAAGCTGCCAATACTGCACTGGATAATTTATTACCCATAAAATAATTAGGGTTACGGGTTTATGATTTTAAAATGTCACTAAATTAATCAAGTTAGAGTAAGTACAGTCAGGGTCAAAAAAACCGGGACACTTTTTTAAGCTATTGTGACAGTACTTTGTTGCATCATACTAACTTGAAGTTGACAATAAATGAAAAATTTTAATTGTGAAATTGACAGTTGATACTGACTGATTATACAACTGCATTTTAATGGAAACGAGATACTAAAGAGGACAATTTTATTATAATGAAATAAGAAAAAACAGAAATTACATTAAATTAATATTTGGTAATTGTACCTTATTATTACCTATTACTTTATTTAACCTTCTAGGCATAGAATTTACTAAATTAGTAACGCAGTTTACCGGTATTTCGGCCCACGCTGCTTGCACAACCTGAAGTAATTCCTCTCTACTTTGCACATATACATTCTGTCTTGTTATATTTCGTACCATTAGACCACATACATTTTCAATAACATTTAAGTCACCACTATAGGTTGGAAAATCCAATACCGAAATACCGTTTGCATTTAGCCATTGCGTCGTTTGTTGGGATTTATGAACAGGGCAATTATCTTGCAAAAAGATATAGTCGTTATCTGGATAAAGTCGTCTTACAGATGGCACCATCACATTTTCAAGGATGTTTATATACACCTCGCTATTGAGGCGATTTTCAATATTATGTACAATTCCAAGACCTCTCACTGACAACCATCCCCAAACATTTACGGAATAACGAGGATTTCTACGTACTTTGTTTACATACCGTTCTTGGAAACGCATGCTTGGCGGTCGAAAAACTCTAATTTTCCCGTTATATGATGACTGAAAGCTTTTTCGTCGGAGAAAATTACCTTGTCCCAAATATTCCGTGCCAAATGGTGTAAAACAAATCCCATCCTTTGTTCTTTCCAAGCTGGAGTTAGAAACGTCTTATTAACAGCCATATAAGAATAGAGACCGGCATGTCGAAGGCGACGTAGTCCTGTTTTTAGTCTTATGCGATATAAGGTAAGTTTAATTAACATAGTATACAGTAAAACACGACAGTTTTCAAAATATTCGGTTCCTAAAATTAATAAAGTATTTACGCATTAGTAACAAATGATATATATACAGTAGACTCGCGATTATGTGAACTAATTAAAACCGAGGCTCTTCACAAAATCGAATTATTCGCATAATGGAGAACTAACAAGAAATCATTTTAGAAAACATTTATTACATAAAAGGTGCATTGTATGCGTTCATTACATCACAATCACTCTTTTAAAAAGAACTTCGTAATTTTTGCTGCTTTAATTTCTCACCCATTTGAACGTGCGCAGCCTTTTGTTGGAACCTTCTTAGGACAGTGAGTTCAGAGAAATCTGTGTCATCAATAGTGGACACCCACTTGATGACATCATTCTGACTTTCTGTAATCATTGAAGTACTTTGCGATTTGCTGCAAATGGTACTTAATCTTTTCACCTTCATCAGACTCAGGTTGTATATCGGCAGCAGATGGAATGTCATCGGCTCAGTCCAAAACCTACATTTTTGTAATAGATTCCAGCATAACAGAAATTTGTATGAAATATTAGTGGTAGGCATATAGACAAAACACCTACATTTCCTAACAGCTGTTGGATCTCTTCTGTCGTGGAAGACATTATCGACTTTTGTCGTAAAAGCCTTTCTGTTAATATGCTGTGAATATGGCAACAGTTCCTCATCTTCTGGGTTGTAGTTTAGGAGATTTTTCTAACACTTTTCAATGACTTTTGGACTTACAGTCTTCCAGACCTCTGCTAGATGTATAAAAACATCTTTCAAAGTAACGTCTCTCATCGCTTCAACGATGCTATTGGGATTTTTCTTTACTATAGATGCCAATAAACTTTTCCTGTATGCAAGTTTAGTAAGCCGAATTACGTTCTGGTCCATGTGTAGTGGAAAAGTACCATTTCGAAACGAATGTAAAAATGCCTAATAAGGTTTCACAACTCAACAAGTGTGGTCAATGGTCTACATGAATGACCGATTTAAAAATGCTCATTCCGCAGCTTCGCTACAATAGAATAATATCGATTATTGATATATGTATATAGAATAGTTCTAATTAGCGCGTAGTACAGTAAGGTAGTGATGTAAGGAAGATAGTTAAATAAATACAGTAGAAATTACCAGACCGTCAAAATGTGTTTTTATTTTAAAATAAAGAATAAGAAAAAGTTAACAATCAGGTAGAAGAACATTACACATGGACTGTATTAAAGGTGTCACATTAGGTGGTAAAAACATCGTAAAAATAGCCCCACCTGATGTTTTCAATTCATTTTCATCTGGGTGACTGCGTGCGTTCTCTATAAGGAGCAAAGTCTTCTGTGGTAAATTCTTAAATATGGAAGCTGTCACCCGCGCATTTTGTGTGTGAGTGTATTCGACTGATTGGAAAACAAAAACCCTCGGTGCACAAGGTTTTTCGACCTTTCCACTGATTAGGGGTTTTAGTTTGTGTAATCCAGTTGCATTATGGTTGCATTTGTACACGCTAAAAACTCATTGCTTCTCCGATTTTCGACCTGGAGCAGTTTTTTCTCAATAGGAGACATATGTTTTGTCTGGCAAAATTTTCCAAACAATCCAGTGTCGTCAGCATTGTATAGCTGATTTGGAGCTAGATCAAATTTGTTAATCGTGTCTTTTAAACATTCTATAAGTGATTCGGCCAGTTCCGGGTTTGATGACAGTTTTTTACTATAAATTTGTATAAAACGATTGCCGTATCTTTTTTTGAAGCGATGCAGCCACCCGTCACTAAAATTGTTAGTTTATAAACTTTGAAGTACAATTTCTTCGCCCCTTGCTTCATGATATCTCCCGATACTGGCAAATGTGTCACGTTGTTGCAAAAATCATTTGTATAGTTTTCTTTTCATTTCATTGTCAGAGTAACATGACGATTTTAAGGTTTCCAAGTCC
Organism: Popillia japonica; assembly: GCA_004785975.1. Taxonomy (NCBI): domain Eukaryota; kingdom Metazoa; phylum Arthropoda; class Insecta; order Coleoptera; family Scarabaeidae; genus Popillia; species Popillia japonica. The sequence continues at coordinate 3,553 of SMLS01065719.1, read as the reverse complement.
ACACACAGAGTTTTTCACTGTTTTTCGAATTATGGACTTGCTCTTTTTCAACGCACATATTCTAGATTTTGCTACTTTATATTTTATCGCTAAATCAGTTACACTGCTTCCCTTCTCAATGTCCTCTAGAATTTTGTTCTTCACCGTTAGGATTTAACACTTTCCTCGTTTACGTATGATATACCGTATGTTTACGGCGACCCCAGTCATCTAAGAAAGAGAGAGACAACATACGTATACACAATATGTTATCTGTCTGTTTCTTAGGTGACCAGAGTGGCCGTAAACATACTGTATATGTGTATACGTATTGAGCAGTTCACATAATCGAATGCCGCGAGACCTGTGCTATTCACATATCACGGAGGTCAATACAAAAACTTCACTGTTCACATAACCCGGAGTTTCACAAAAAGCGTTGTTCACAGAATCGCGAGTGTACTGTATATGTACAATAACTTAATAAATGCTTAACTGCAGTTTAGTATTATAGTAACATTTACAAGAAAACAAAGGAACCTAAGAATTTGATTATCCGCATTAAAATTAATTCAATTAGAACAAAAAGTCGCTAGTTTACATGAAGCACAATATGAAAATAAAATACAAATTAATTTGTTTCGCCTAATTGGTTACATCCATTCCCCATGTTTTTTTAATTGGAAATCAGCAGAGAACACAACTTTTATTTTATCTGCAATATCAATGAACTGTGTATAATAATAATGCCCAATTAATTATCTGTTATCATCAACTTCAATCTCTCACTTCAATCCTACCTAGTTTGGATACGTAAATTAAATTAAATATGCAATGTCATCTGATGAGTACTTCTAAATATTATCAAAAAGTATTGTTTATTACATTTATAACACCAATAGATGTAATTTTTATATATGACGATATCAGATTTTATTATTTTTGTAAATGTAAGAACTATTATTTTTATACAGGCAAATTCCTGTAACTTCAAACACCGCTACTTTTTTTGGTAGTTACCAGAATGTACTTACAGCTGTGTGCGAAAAAATAGCAGTGCATTGAAAAAAGTCAAAAACTAAACTACAACAATATATTTATTTATAAACACTCTTTATAAATTGTATTTACGTAATGTATACGGCAAGATCAATACATGTTTATTTTTGAATCAAACGACTATGTAGTTAGAAAGAAAATTAAAGTTAACATAAATAAATAAATATATTAAATAAATTTATAAATATATTTATTTATAAATATATTAAGTTTATAATGTGTTGTAGTTTAGTTTTTGACTTTTGTCAGTGCATGTCATCGCACACAGCTGTATATTAGACAAGCCCACAATCATCGAAATCACATATTAGTTTGTTGTGAGATATTCGGAAGTGTTTTAGAAATTACTAAATTGCTAACAAAATTAATTGGTTTCTTGCGTAAGTAGTAACCTGGTAACTAGCAGACACAAAAATATGATACTCGTCAGAAGCAAGAAAAGATTCATGATATAAGGTTGTTAAAACGTCGAATTGGACTGCACTCAATATCTAAAGTATTGAATACTTTATATAAACGCCTACTTTACAAAGTTCAGGTCAATAAAGACATGAATCGTTTATCAACCTACATATGTACATTATGTCTAAATATTAAGCACAAATGAGCGAGGATAGAAGAATTGCGCTCAATCTATGGCCAGTATAAAAAATGTCGACATTATAACACGTCATTAACGCCACGCTTCAGCTGCTCAATAATTGAGCTAGCCACAAATTACAAATGGTCAATTATTCTATCAAACGTAGAAACAACAGCAAGTAATATTATCCTATATTACTGACTTTTTCGCGAAAAAAACAAATAAATAAAATAAGTTTAAATACACAGAAACTAACACCAACATGTTTCTTTCTTCTTCAATAGGTCACTACGGGAATCCCGAGGCGCTAGTCCGTATCACATTGTCTTCAAAAAAAAGCAATAGAGGTCATACACACATGGTTCAACTCTTTAAAAATTCTTATAGAGATTTGCAAATTTGTTGTAGTAACTACAATAAAAAAATTATTTTTAATTTTGTTTGGGTCTGTAAATGGTTGACAAATTTATAAGCCCGCCGTCGTCTTCTATCAATATGAATGGTTTATGTCCATAAATAATAATTTAATATGCAACAATGATATTAATTATTTATCATAGGTACTTGTATTGAGACTTAAAAATATTCCTGTTAACCCTATGTCGAGAATATGTTCCTTAGCTCCACTGAAATATTCTCTATGTCCAAAAGTAAGTTATATTTCTAAAGTTAGCAAATATTAGAATATCGTGTAGAATCAAGAATTGTTTTTGGGCTTTTCTCCACCTATGATCGCAAACCATGCCAAATTAAATAATAGAGATGTTGACAGCATATGTACATATTACAATATTAATGTTACTCGTCTCATGCCTTCGATATTTCTCCTTGAAAATTCATATATAAATAAATAACACATATAATTATCCATATCTTATTGATATCTAATAATCTATCACAGAATTAAACAATCGACCTATTACGTACTCGAACGTTATCTGCTGTTGTAGCCTTGTACTTATGATACAATAACACTTGACAAGATTTATCAAGAAATTTGTTGCTAAAAGTGACTTACCTCGCGTAATAATCCAAACAAGACATCCGTACTAAGCGAGCGTTCATGTGCTTCATCCATTATGATGGCACTATAATGATCCAAGTCTGGTTCCCTTAAACTCTCCCTCAACAGTATACCATCTGTCATGTATTTGATGACTGTATTTTCGGAAGTGCAGTCTTCAAAACGAATTGCATAGCCAACCTCATCACCTGTAATGCGTAATTGTTTTTATACCATGTTTATAAAATTCTCATGCATGCTATCTACCTAGTTGAGTTCCCATTTCATCGCTAACTCGTTTTGCGACCGACATTGCAGCAACGCGTCTAGGTTGTGTACAACCTATCATTCCATATTTGCTATAACCATCTTCATGTAAATACTGAGTTAATTGAGTCGTTTTACCACTGCCAGTTTCACCTTTAAATAAGAAATTATATTCTACAAAACTCCAAAAAAGTAGCACATAACCACATTCGCTCAATTTCTCCATAAAAGGATAATTGTAACCGATGGGTTCCTCTATCACTCTTTATAAATTGTATTTACTTAATGTATACGGCAAGATCAATATATGTTTATTTTTGAATCAAACGACTATGTAGTTAGAAAGAAAATTAAAGTTAACATGGCCTGAAAATTAAGAAAGATGTAACGTAGGTAGTTCATTCAAATGCACTATTAGAATTCCTTTATATACAGGGTGTCTATAAATTGGCGCAAGAACTACACGTAACGACATTCTTCATTCAATTCTGAATTGAAAATGTTACTTCCTAAAATGTGTATCATGGTTCGTATCTCTTCAGCAACCACTTGAAGGAAACATATATTTGGCAACAATGTTGTATGTATGTACAATATACGTTTGTATTGATTTGAGCTGTAATTGACGCTACACACAGAACCATTATTTGAAGATTTGAACT
>SMLS01065718.1:0-26010 GCA_004785975.1 Popillia japonica | reverse complement strand
TGATACAAGAAACATGATGTTATTATTATAATTATAGGAAATGTTTAAAATGACTACCATCACTTTGTAAACATAAATTTACACGCCTTTTCATGTTGTCAAATAATGCTACCAGGGTTATTAACACCGATATTTGTTATTTCCCTAATAATAGATAGCCTCTCGCAACTATTTTAAACTAAACCCTGTTTGACACGACGTTAAATTTACCCAAAAATTTACGAGAAAATTTAGGAGTAAATGATTTGATACGTATCAAACAGAAAATTATGTAAAGAAATTTAGTACTAAATTTTTTCGAAAATTATTTAGAACCTGTCTTAATGCATCAATAAATTGTGTTAAAAATTTGGAGATACGTTGCAAACAGAAAATCATAAATTGTTTTGTAAATTTATTCATAAATGTTCTCGTTAATTTTTGCGTAAATTTAACGTCGTGTAAAACAGGCTAAGTAGGAATGTAACCGATTCTGAAAAATCTTATTCTTTAAATATTCAAACAACACTTGTAATCGTTTTAATAAAATCTAACAAAAACACGAATAAGATAACTTAACGACTAAGCTAACAGAAAATCATAATAACGCCAAACGTCTGCGAACACGAGCCAACTATGAAAATGCTGTAAAATAGAAGGAAGTAATTTTTTAATCGCATTACAGCCAGTTTGACCAACCTATACAAAGAAATACAAGGCGGGAAATTCAACTTGTCCTCAAACTTATTGGCTCAGTATGTATACTATTATTACGCCTAGAAAAATGCAAGTAATTTTTCACTTTAGCAATGGTAAAGCAATGATATTATGTCTGTAAATAATTCAATTGGAAATGAAAAATTAAGAGAAATGCTGTTATTATATTGGACAATTTCCCTAAAAATTTGTTTTGGTATTGATCTTACGAAATGCGGTGAAATTGTGACGGAGTACCAGCACTAAGAAAGTTTCTTTTGATCGATATAAGCACAAAAAAAATATTGCTATACTTTTATTAAACATAGTTTTGAAAATACCATAGAAAAATAATATATTTCTAAGATTAAAGTATCTCACACAAATTATCAGTCTGTATCTTTTTATCAATATTTACGCCGCACTATATTATATACAAAAAATTAAATAAAACAAAACGAAAATTCCTATAAGCCAAAATACCTTCAAACGTATTGAGCGCAGAGTAGATACGTAAATATGCATGTATTACTGCAATTCGAATTTCACTTTCTACCTGTTTATACCCCTTCGCGCCCCTTTCTCAACATTTGTCATTATGTCACGACCGTGCTATCTCACTTTGTATATTGCCGTCTTCTTTTATCTCGCAGTATGATCGACAACTGGTACTACATATTAGTTCCCTCTGTTATCCAATTTATTTGTAAATATACTGGTAAACACACACACACACACACGCGACGTTAGTTTAGGGTGTACTCGCTAGGAGTGAAAATAGAGCCTTAAGAATGTACTTATGAATCTTTATTTCCTCCTACCACATTTTTTGCTTTAAAACTGTGAATTAATTTATGATTATATATTTATACATACTGTTGTGTGTCACTAATGACACGAAATAAAAAAAATATGAATAGTTTAAGAAGAACCAGATTATAATGTGATTAAAAAATTTTTACAATGGTTATCTAACTAAACCACCCTCAACCCTTACCTGTAATTTCCCAATGTAATTAAATATGTGTGTGTGTGTTTTTCGTATCCAATATCCTCTTGTGCGCGTTACAAACTCCTCCCTGCCGTTTTCAATCTTGTTTTTCTTTTCCCGGGTTTTCTTCACGTTCACTAGTTTAATTTTGATTGTTGAAGGTCTAATAGGTACTTATAAAACTTTTACTTGCTTTAAAATGTTGTATTTCGTTAAAATCGGTTTTTGTGACTTCTTTTGTATGTCAGTCGTCAAAACTTCGTAAACAACTGTCCCCTCCCTTTTGTTTCTCCGTTTCAGCAAGGCCTGCCACTCCGTAAATTTCAAATGTACTGCTTGCTATTTTTTAAAAATGATTTTCGTAATTCCAGCTTGAATTTCATGTTTGTTGTGCGGAAATGGATGTAATTATGTGTTATATGTGTTTGTGATGTGTTTTTACAATAAATTTTGAGGAATAAATTTTTTCACATTATAATCTGGGTTTTTTAAATTTTCCCCATGCACGCCGTTGGCTGGCGTCGTTTTTTTTTATATAAACTAATTAATTAATATAAATGTTTAATTTAATTTAATTTAATTTTTTTTTTAATTTAAATTTTACACTGCTGACATAAATAAGGAGATAGTATGAACAATATCAATAATAACATAACAATACATACATACGTAGTTTATTAAATAAATACTCTCCATTTTCATTGAACATTCGTACATATTGCCTATCTAATGCAGTAGTTTACATATTACAGGTGTATATCACTTTTATTTTCATATCTGTTTAAAACAACATGTTTATAACATACATATTATCTAAGAAAAGTTACTATAATAATATATAACACATAATAAAATGAAAAATTTGCGTCCATGCCATACGGTTTGCTGATCGTTGCCGGAATAGTGTGCGACTCCAGTAAACATCGCCGGCAGGCGCTGAACGCCACCGTGCCGTGCCGTGCCGTGCTGGTGTAATGTGCGGCAACCTTAACTGACGTGGTACAACATCGAATACGCACCGGAGATGCGAGGCCGATTCGTCAAGCAGCCCACAGGTTACCATTGGCTAAGTGAGAGGAGGCCGAACAGATTATTCGGGATATGGACCGGGATAGCGTGATACATGGTGGTGCTCCTGAATAACGTGACAAACAAAAGCAGTAATCCTCTAACTCGGATCGGCGATACCTTGGATACTCTAGTTGGCTGTAAAATGTTTTCAACACTGGACCTTAAGAGTGGCTACTGGGAAATGAAACTAGATCCCGAAGATAAAGAGCAGACTGCGTTCACAATTGAAATCGGATTCTGGCAGTTCAACGATATGCCGTTTGGACTATGTAATGCCACTGCAACATTTGAGAGAGAGACTCATGGAGTACGTCTTTAGAGGAGTCTCATGAGAAACTTGCGTGGTCTATCTTGATGATATAATTGTTCGTGGGAAGTAATTTGATGAACATCTAAAGAATATAGAAGAAGTATTCCTCCAACGTCTACGTGCAGCGAAATTAAAGTTATATTATCAAACGAAATATAATGTCTTCCGGAGACAAATAAATTATCTCAGCCATGTTGTCTCGGAAGAGGGAGTAGCAGTTGATGAGAGAAGTTAGAAACAATGAAAAACTGTCCAGGGCCTAAAGATAAACATGAAGTTATAAGTTTCGTCGGTTTTTGCACATATTATCGTCGGTTTGTACCGGGATTTGCTAAAATGCCTAAACCATTAACAAAACTGACGGAAGATGGAAATTCATCTTATACACAAATGCTAGCAATGTAGGCATCGGAGGAGTTCTCTTCCAACTACAGAATGGAGAAGAGAAAGCGATTTTCTATTTCAGCAAAGTGCTATCAAAACCAGTAGACAGTAGAAAAATCAATCGAGCATTTATTCAAATACGTGTATGGTAGGAAGATATTCCTGAGAACTGATCACGCAGCGTTAACTTGGCTGCTGACCTTTCAGAACCCGGAAGGACAAGTAACGAAATGAATCGAACGATTGCAGGAATGCGATTTAGATTCAGAACATCGACCAGGAACCAATCATCGTAATGCAGACGCGACCTCTTGCAACAAAGTCTCCGTAGTGAATGGCCAAGAGAGCGTGGACCAAATTCGAAATGGCCAAGAGTCAGATTCAGATTTGAAAATGTTACTGGAATGGGAGAGGATTCGAATTAGGGCAACTTGGAAAATAATAGCTCCACAATCTCAGGCTGTGAAATCATATTGGGCACCGTGAGAAATGGTCTACTGGAAAGAGCGTTAGAAAACGATGATGGAACGAACATAAAATTGCAATTCATTGTCCCGAAAGAAAGAATTTGTGAGATACTAGCACTACTACATGATGGAACATCAGGAAGGCACTTAGGAATCCGGAACACTTTGGAAAAGGTCAGAGAGCGCTTCTAGAATCATCCTAAAGAAAATTAACATTAAAAAATTCACATAGTTGTAACTATACGCTCGGAAGCCACTCGGTACGTTTCAGCACATGACACATACAAATTTACCACCTGCGCATTTCAGAACTGTTTATTTTGCGGCATACCGTATCACTAACTCTCTTTTTTATATACACCAACATTGTAGAATTGATTTAAAAATTATAAAACTATTTGTAATGTACCATCGGCGACATAAAAAATGGGTACACTTAAATTACTCTATTGTAAAAAGTCCTTTTTTGACATCGGAAATTAATTTAATAATTAATTGTCATTGATTGTTATTTTGACATCTATTTAATTTCGTAATTCGATTTGAAAATGCCTCAACATTTAAGCACAGTTAATAAAGCTAGAGTGGTGACTATGTTGGAAAACGGGTGGTCAATACGACGAGTTGCCCAAGAGCTCAATGTGGGTAAAAATACTATATTGCGAATTAAGCAGAGATGGGTTAATGAAGCAAGATTAACAAGAAATGTTGGATCAGGAAGAACAAAGATGACTACTGCGGATAACGATGCAGCACTTATTAACTACCTCCGGGATAATCCCTTTTCTACCGCTGTAGCAGCAAAAGAAGAAACTGCATTTCCTGCATCGCATAGAACAGCTCTTCGGCGAATTAAAAACTCTAATTTAAGAAACTATTCTGCTGCTAGAAAAGGGTTTTTAACTCAAGTGCATCAACAACCACGTCTGCAGTTTGCAGAAGAATATGTAAATATGGATAATAATTTTTGGGAAAATGTCATCTTTCAGATGAAAAGATTTTTTAATCCTGTCATAACAGTCGAGTAAGATTATATAGACCACGTAACAGTAACAGGTAATCACAGGAATACGTTCAACAAATAAAAAGAAGTGGACGTTTCTCTGTAAATGTTTGGGCTTGGATCAGCGTTCAAGGACCAGGGATTTGTAGGAGAATAGACGAACGATTTACAGCAAATATTTACAGAACTATATTAGACAATGTAATGCTACCTTCTGTAACACAAATATTTGATGCAGATTTTATTTTCCTACAAGACAACAGCCCTCTCATACTTCCCATGTTGTTACGGAATGGCTTGAAGAGAACAGAGTGCGTGTATTACCTTGGCCGGCAAACAGTGCCGACATGAATCCTATTGAGACTGTCTGAAGTAATTTGATTAAAAAAATTAATAATGCCAATTTTAGACCTCAAAATTCAGAAGAGTTGTGGCAAGCGATCGAAAACTGTTGGGAAGAAATTACACCAGAATACACACCGAATTTAATTTATTCAATGCCACGACGTCTTCAGAGCGCCATTGATCAAAACGGTAGTTTTACAAAATATTAGTTTATTTATTTGATTTTTTATTAATTTATTTTATGAATCATGTTAAAAACGTAATACTTTTTCTAAAATGTAAAACTGACAAATTAAATGACAATTTGTTAGAATATGATGTTATTTCACTTGTTACTATAGAAGCAATACATGAATATACTGAAAGTACCACTAACAATAGTTAAATAATGCTAAATTCGCTATTAAGACTTGTCCCCATTTTTTATGTCGCCCATGGTACATATGAATAAAAAATTATTGCACACGATTTTTTGCGGGTACATAAAATAAAATAAATATGCCTCCTATTAATGACAAAAGATTCTCCCTTGCAAATATTGATATGTTCTATATAAAAATTGCTGTCGAAATTTCAGAACGGTGTTAATGATTAGTTCTACAGGTTCATTGGCACAGTAGTGATCCAAATGCCTATTGATCTGCAACCGCTAAGATAAGAATTAATTTTGCAATAGATAATTCAACCTGAATAATCGTAACCTTAACTTAATAAAACCATAAAACTAAATAACTAGGAGCACTAAAACTTCAAGTACGATAGATTAATTTTATTTTCAACCATTTTACAAAATATATAATACTCAGAGGGGAAGTAGTTACATCGTTATTGATGTTCGGCAAGTATTTCTTACACGAGGGATAAGCTACAATTATTGAAAATTGAAAAATTTAGTTACCCGTACAAAACAAATTGTTGTTTACTAAATAGTGCATTATTTTATCTGTTGCAGTTTAGTTTGTGCAATTCGGTTGAATAGTGTCCGAGAAATAGTCTATGAAATAAGCTTCCGTTGAAAACATGGAACTTTCAGATAACAATTTACTAGGATTTCAAACAAGGCCTGAGCTCAAATGGGTGTGAAGACAGTTTAAAATCCACATTTGATGATCTCGCACCATCATTGCAAACAGAACGTGTTAGAATTGGCAAACAAACTTTAGATATGTTGAATGCTGGAGGCAATCAAATTATTTATAAAATTGTAACTGGCGATAAAACGTACATACCGTTTTTTAATGTTTCCACTCGCCAAGAAAACCGAGTCTGGATACATGAAGATGAAGAAACCCTACAATGGTGAAAAAGCAACGAGCAATGAAAAAGGTTATATAGGTACTCAGTATTTTTTAGAAGTGCGGGTTTGATGGTCGCAGGAGATCAGAAGACAGTTACCGTTAAATGGTATATTGAAAATTGTTTACCTAGTGTGTTCAGTAAATTGCCCAGAAAGGGAATCAGCATGATAACGTGTCATCCCATACAGCAGGGACAACTGTTCAGTATTTAGCGGAAAAGAAAATCAAAATTATAAAACATTACTCACCGGATTCGGCGATGTGTGCCTTCTGGCTATTTTTGAGATCAAAAAATATGTTCCAGTCAGAAGAAGAGATTGACATCGCTGTTAAGTGTTTTATAGCATCCCTAAACACAGCTGGTTGAATTCTTTTAAACTATGGAAGGAGAGAATGGTTAAGTGCATTATTGTAAATGGCAATTACTTCGAACATACATATTTAAAACAAAAATTTTAAAACTTGTATCAATGGTTCTATTCTCAATATTTGTAGCTTATCCCTCGTACTTAGTTGTCAAATATAATCATATAAGATTGTGTCATAAACCTGTTAGACGAATTTTAGGTAAAGTAAATAAAGTGGTTGCTTTTTCTAATTTGTACTATCCTATATTGTACTGTAAAACTCGAGAAACAAAATTATATAATATTGTATGTAGTAAAATGTAGGCAGCGCCAGTGGCTTTATCTACCAGCAGTTGTTGGGTTAATTCATGCAACAGTTTGTATGATGTAAAAGTGACTGTTGGACCACCGCATTCGGAGTGTATCCGCAGTTAACACACAACACAAAAGAAGACTAACCTTTACTAGTGCATTAAAAATTATAAAAGCAAATTAATTTAAGTAAATTAGATGCCATCTTTTACATATAGCAGAAGCATAAATTGCAATTTAACCTTTTCGCGCTGGGTGCCGTGCCTATAGATATGGCAGTCACAGACTGACGCCGTCTACATACGGCAGATGCTTTTTGATTCACAGATTCTGACGTTGCCTAGTTACGGCAGTCATTTGTTAATTTACAGCGGCTGACGCCGTATAGATTCGGCATTTATTTATTTCTTGTCAGAAGCTGAAGATTGTATACTACATTTATTTCACAGCTTATTGTTACAGAAATAAAATACATATTTTTCTCAGTAACAAAACACAAATCATAATTATATTATTGTTTTATTTCAACAACAAACTCAAAATAAAGCTGGTCCAGGCATTAGGCAGGAAAATTAGAAAATGAGATACACAATTTAGCAAACACTGTGTGGAATGATACATTGAATATTGGTGAACGGCTTCACATAAAATGTGTGTCATGTTTGTTAACATACGGGCTCTATCATGGTATAATGCAACACAAACCTTATTTAAAGATTTGTGTGATATACAGGCTGTTTTCAAATAAGTGTGAAAGTTTTAGAGTGCGATTCCTTGTCAAAAATTAATGGAGGTCCTTCATGTAAACAAAAGCTATTAGGTTTGTCCTGGAAAAGTTACACGTTTCAAAAAATAAGAAAAAAAAATGTATTTTGTTCTTTTCTTAACATTGTCGAAGAGTTAAAGAAGAGGATTTCTGTGGGCGTGTTCTAGCTATAAATAAGCTATCTATGAATATTATGATTTTTCAGCCACCTACCAGATTGTTTCAATTTCATTCGCAGAAATACATGCACGATATTGTAAGTGTGTAGTAGTGTAAGTATTTAGCAGAATAAAGAACACAAGATGGCTTGCATGAGACAACTTTCTATGAATACTTCCGAATAGGTAATCTCACATTCCACCTGATTTTATTATTACAACCCAGCCTAGGTTTGTAATAATTGTATTGCATGCATAGATGAATTCTATCTTATTATCAAATGATCAGTTTGAACTATTGTAGCCCATATAAATTTGTTGTAATTGTCTATTTCATCAACTTAACCTTATAAGTATCTATGTGCATATAGTATGTAATAAAACGAAATATTCCAAGGCAAGTTTGATTTTGGCACATTTCATAGTCTTATATTTACATAAATGAATATAAAGGACTGCATACACTTTTTTTACTATTTTAAAGTCTACTACAAACTGTTTCGCCTACAATGTGAAATGCCAACAACTAGAGCTGTCCATTAAGTAAACACACCAGTATCACCTATTTATGAACGGCGTTTGGCTGTATATATCATATGCAGGAGACACAGATACAGGTATGCTTGTTTCAAAACCAAATATCGTCAATGCGAGGAAAATTACATTTGAAATTATTTCAATAGAGGTTAAAATCGCTGGTTTCGGGATTTGTATATCTTGCATATGTTATAGTTAACATATGTTATAGTTAACGCTACCGACCCGGTAGTCTATGTGAATAAACGATGGGTCAGGCTAGCGACACTGGTGGTACGTGTACTACAAACCCGAAGACATACGCTATCTAATTTAAAAACTGGCGGGAAAGTTGTGTCGCTTATGGTGACATGTATATCCTATCATCCACATTATGTAACACAAGAACATAGCTTTATTATTGTAACGGATACCGATGTAGTTTGCTGTTATTAAATTACGTATTATACAAATACCTACTCATCACAAATATTAAATCCAGGCCCAAAATGTAAGAAAATTAAATATATGTTAGCTTGAATTTATATAAAATCTTCCTATTTCAGTGGTCCGATTGCAACTGAAAGCTACCACATTTCCCTGTCGCGTTATACAAATTCACGAATTATTTAGAAAATGTACACACAATTCCCGTTAAAATCGATGCGTTATATTATGTATATATGTTGTGATGAACCTTCCATGATTCTCCAGAATTACGTATCCTGAGTATAAATATCTGTGAGTATAAATATCTCAATTGTATTTTGAGATTGAGAAACATGCGATTAAACATTTTGATTCCAGTTTCCAAAAATAGTTTCTGTTAAACGAAGGCTTCCACGGTCCGAGTCTGTATAATGAGGATTTCCGGGTGTTGACCGTGCCATGGTTAGTAAACAGTCAACACCCGGAAACCCTCATTATAAATAGTTTCTGTTATTAGAGAAACTAGCTCTTATTACAAACATAATGTGGATTATCGCAACACATTTATAACAGCAGTTTATATATGTAGTTTTTACATACATACATATATGGCAACATGTAATATAAAGAGAGAGAAGGTCTATTATGAGGGCTTCCAGGTTTTGACTGCGTCATAGTACTGCAAAACAAAAATAAAATGAAACCAAGCACAAAAATTAATAAAAAAAGAAAACTACAAACACTAACGAGCAGTTTTGTGACGTTCAGTATGCCTTATTCACCTTTCACTCAGAAGATTTTCGCATCTAGCGTGCTTGATATATCGAGTTACTGGAAATTTTTGTTAGTTTAAAGTTTCCTAACGCTTTACTAATGTGTCGTAATGTCTAACTATATAAATGAAGCAACTATTTCTCACACAAAAAATCAGCAAAACTGATTACCAGTTTTTTCTGGATACATTTTAAAACAATAAATAGTAAAATTAAACAACCTTATCAGATTACAGTACGAGTTGTTGCACAATGGTTACGTAAACGTACGTCACGAATTGGGTTGCAATTAACATATGTATTTCATTAAAGGTAGAAAATGCAACCAGCAACAAAATTACTATAACACATACTTCTATTATAGAACTATCCTATATATAGCCAACACATTAGAACATGAGCAAATATTTTTGTACTTTCATAAACAAATTCACAATTAAACAGTAGAAGGTTCCACAATTATAGTGTTGTTCATCTTGACTAATTCATATATAATAATATTTTGCCCCACTCGTGCATCAGTAATTATATTTGTATGGAATATATGCTTTATTGGTCTATACCTGCAACAAATATTATTATGAGATATCTACACGTATAAATCCATGCATACGAATTTTTATTTAATTGCTAGTGCTACAAGCCGAAAAACGACAATTAGCGGGAATATAAAAATGGGTTAAAGAAAAGAGAAATATATAGTGTAAAGTTAAAGAACATTAAAGAGATAACAAACAAGGATTTGCCAAGCAACCTACAGCAGTGACGTAACATGTACTAAGAAGCATCTCAAAGAAGTAAACGAGACGGGGTGACACGTTCAATTCAGGTAAAATATCTTCTTGATGTTAATCCGCGTCATTTAAATATACTCAGTGACATTTGAAGTGTTACACCCAGAAGGGAATTTGTTTAACTTGATTTTTTGGCAATGTGATAGTTTTACATCAGAATTGAAACGATAACATTTGCAAGAAATTTTATTAAAAAATAACACGAAAAAAAAATAATGTGTTTGGTCACCCCGTAACTTAATACACTCCTGTACACATAGATGAACTTAAGAAGTATACCTCCGTTACTTTATATGACCTAACCAAGGCCTTTGATTGCGTAAATCATGAAATTTTATGTGGTAAACTAAGACAATATAATTTTTCTGAACTTTCTGTCCAACTAGTAAGATGTTTTTTAGCAGGTAAATCCCAGTTCGTAAAATACAATATCACGGCATCAAATATTAAAAATCTTATACATGGTGTACCACAAGGACCTGTTCTTGGCCTCTGTTTATTTTTGATATATGTTAATGACCTACCTCATTGTGATACTAATACAAAATTTATCCTTTTTGCCGATGATACTACGGCGTTAAATTCGGACCATTCAGAGTCCTGTCTTACTACTCGTATCGAGAAGATGAACGCCGCAATTAGTGACTGGTTCCTATCTAATAAGTTGTGTGTGAACGAAAGTAAGCTACAGATACTTACACTGACATTGAGGCCAACTGATAACGATTTTAATAAACCCGTAAGATTACTCGGTGTTTTGTTAGACCATAAGCTAAACTGGGAGAATCACATTGATGACTTGTGTGTAAGACTAACAAAACAATTTTTTTTTATTAGATCATTAAAAAATAAACTGTCTCCTATACATTTGAAATCTGTAGATGAGATGAGATGTAGTGCGACGGTTAGTTAAAAATTGTTTAGAACATGCACAGTTTAAGCCAAAATTAAAAAAAAGTGTGATGACGAAGTAGTTGAAATTGGTGTTATGGGATATTTCTATACCAACCCAACTGCATCTCGTCGAGAAGCAGCGACAACTTTGGAAATTTCAACAATGTCGATTCAAAGGGTAGTAAAAAGACATAAATGGAGACCATTTTCATACCAGCAGGTACAGCACTTACATCGGCAGGATTTCTTAAATAGAGTCAATTTTTGTGAATTCTTCACCATACCTTGTCAGGACGACGAAAATTTTACGAAGAAAATCATTTGGACCGACGAAGCTAAATTTACCAAAAATTGCCTCTTTAATAAACATAACAGTCATTTTTTGGCAGCCGAAAACCTCCATGTAACGAGAGAAAGGGGATATCAGGAAAGTTGGCAATTTAATGTTTTTTGCGCAATAAAACTTTGTCTACATTTTTATAACGAAAATTTAAATGGCGAAAGGTATTTAGATATATTGCGCAATATAATGGAAGAACTTGATACACTGCCTATTATCGAATCAAATACTGCTTGGTATCAAATGGATGGTGCACCGGCTCACAGCACACGAGATGTACACTTATTCTTGGATAGGTTATTTGACGGAAAGTTTATTGCAAACGCAGGTTCATACTTGTGGCCTCCACGTTCACCAGACTTGAGCCCCATGGATTTTTTCCTTTGGGGCTATGTTAAGGAGAAAGTTTACAGTACTCCGGTGACAAATGCACAGGAAACAAAAGAAAAAATACGAGTAGCACTAAATTCTTTAACAGAAGCGCAAATACAAAAGGTCACTAGTAATCAAGTGCTAAAACGAATTAATAAATGTTTGGAACTGAATGGGGCTAATTTTGAACAGAATTTGAAATAATTTATTACTTTTTAATACCTTATTTATTTATTCTGAACATAGTTTTTTGTAATGTTATCTTGGTTACAAAATAAATTTTACTATTCTGTTTCTTCTTTACTCGAAAAATATATTTGCTTTTATTTCTTTATTAACACAAACTGTTATTAGAAAATCAGACATTACGCTAAAACTGACGAATTTTCATAGCCACCTTTAACGCTCACACGAAGTTTCTGAATACATTCACATAATTTGCGAATAGTTCCTAAAATATTCATTTTAGGTATAGGGAAATGTAATACCATTTGATGAAGAATATAATTTTCTACCGTTTGCGACAAAAATATACAGGGTGTTCCATTTAAAATAACGAAGTTATTAGTGTTCGAAATTTAACATATTAGGTCGGTAAATACTAACACCCTGTATAGTATTTTCACACAAGTGAAAATAATTTTCAATAGCCCATCTTAGTAGCTGTCTAACTGCCAATAATCATTCATCAACTCTTCTGCTTACCGAAGAAATACGTCACTAAGTACTTCGATGCATTTGATAAAATTTTCATAAAAATCAAGTTAGCTATAAAACGGTAATGTTTAGACCAGTCGAAATAAATGATATATACGCCAAATTTGTTGGTGAATTCAATTGTTTGAAAAAAAATTGGGGAATCTATTAAAAAAAATGAAGTTGATTGTGCTTCCGGCGAAACCGGAAATAGAAAATATGTACTAATATTAGCTTTGTTCGCGGAAGACATCCTCGACATGCCCAAACGTAAAGAGCATGCGCAATAAAGATTTCACCGTTCGCGGTAAATGTATGGCATGTCCCGAGCATAATATCCTCTGTTCGTGGAGTACAATTACTTTATCCGGGATATATCTGTACACGTCCGATATGCCCGCGCAAAAGACCAAGAGCAATATGTCCGTGACATGCGCAGTACGCTTGAAGCAGCTTCAAGATTGAACCGTTCGGAAGGGTTATGTGCGTGTGTTATATACCTATCATCTATGGTTATGTTGTTTTGGTTTATGGGTTTATCTACAAGTAAATGTCACTTTTGTACGTGAAGTTGCTGCAATTGCAATGTAATCCACGCCCTCTAACGTTCTAGGCTCGATTACGCGGAATATTATCGTCCGCGGTACAAAAAAACCGCGGATATGCTCCGAGCATGTTCACCATAACAAATGCGCATTTCATACCTTTCACACATCCATGATATACTCGCAATATGCCCAAGATGTGCCAGATTAGATTATTTCCGCGAACAAAGCTATTTTCTAAAAGTTTGCCGCCATGCCCAAAATAACTCTACAAATTTACAAATATGGATCTTGCTTAGTTGCTGAGATACGGCTAACGTAAGCTCGTCCTGTTACACCCTGTATATTGGAATGTATAACCTATATGAAAGTAAACTGAAATAACTATAGGTACCTCTAATAATGATTTTCATGATTATCCGACCAGACATAATCACTACATTAGGATACGTTAATTGAGCTTAGGTAAAAGTTACAATAACGTCAATTACTAAGCCATTAAATGTTTTAATGTTCTTCCACATCACATTAAGAACTTACCTCTTAATTCGTTTAAAAAAATTATGAAACAATATTTGTTGTCAAAAAGTTTCTACTCACTTGATGAATATTTATCCAATAACTTTAGTGATTAATACCAATACCACTAATGATTGATTATTCTATTGTTTTTCCTTGACGTATGTAAACACTATTTCTTGTGTATTGGCATTAATAAAGATATTATACATCCTCCGGCAGAACTAGGTTATTTATAGGTACAACTACGTCAGGACCATCACCACCACTTGCGGCAGCCATTTCCAGTAAGATACCAGATTTAAGGAAATAGTTTTTGATTGTAGAGTATGACATCTGCTTCCAGGCATTCGAAATAAATTCTATGGCTTGTAATAAGTTAATGATGAGATTTTCATTTTCTGCATCAATCGATGTTATTAAATGTTGAACCAGCATATTTCTATAATAAACTTTGAAATTTGCAATGATACCCAAATCGTGTAGCTGAAGAACACTGGTACAGTTGAGGAGGAAAAAATTCTACGCGTACATTTTCCAAAATTATTTGCGGTGTATGTTGTGCACATCGATTCATAAAAACAAGAATCTTCATGTTCCCTTTTCACTCTAATGTCTAATTTCGTTAACCACTGTTCCATTAATATCATAGTCGTCCAGGAATTCCTATTGGATTCATATTCCGTAGGTTTTGTGTGCACACCATTCAAACACCTCGGATTCTTAGATTTGCCTATCACAAGTGGAAGAAGTTTGTCGGATTCGTCTTAATTGGTGGCAAGAAGAACTGTTACACGAATTTTGCTTTTCTTCCCTTGATGGCATGAGTCATCCTATTCAGCTAATGGCTTGCTGAGAAGAAGATTGTAGAATAGGCCAGTCTCATCACAGTTGTAGATGTTTTGAGGCTGATAATCCCTTATGATTTCTGGTAGATGGTCTTCTTTCCAGTGTCGCACCGTAACGTCATCCATAGCTTTCGACTCACCACAAATTGTTTTCACTGTGATTCCATGACAGTCTTTAAAACCTTGAAACCATCCTGACGAGGCCTTGAAATCAACGGTGATGTTCATAATTTTAGCTATATCTATCGCTTTTGTTTTCAGCATGTCACTACTGATTGGTAGACTGCAGCCCGTTTCTGCTGGAACCAAGTGAAAAGTGCCATTTCCAAATCAGCATATCTCCCTTCTTGTTGACGGCTGCGTTCTTTTCATTTTGCACTTAATTTAGAAAACTCATCCAAAATAGTATTTTCTTTTGTTGATGACTGTACACACACTGTTTTGTGTGTATTAAGTTCCACCTCCCGTATGAATTTTACTTTTTGATCTACTGTATAACTTTTTCTTTTTCCATTCTCTATGGCTGATTAACCCTTTCGTGCATGAATGTCACTGTAGTGGACAGTTATTTTCTAATGTAAGCACACCTATAAATGCCATATTGCATAATGACTACTGAAATGGACATCAAAATTTTTTATCAAAAAAATGTGTAATAACGTCGATTAAATGTTTATATTAGTTTGAAATCCATTTTTGTCTCCATAATTAGTCACGTATTTTTTCTTCATATACATACTTACATATACTGATTCTTTACTTATTGTTAGTCATGCATGAAACGGTTAAAAACAATGAATGACAAAACCGCTGTTCAACAGTAAACACATGATATCGAAAATCTATCTTTACTTTTCGATTGTTTAAAATACATAAATGCTCCGATTGAAAACAAGTGTGTCGGCAAACGTGTTTGTATATTGTTTTCGCGCCGAGAGCCGCCCGTTTAGTTTGCGTTTTTTGTTGACGGATATATAAGAAAGCCGAAGATGTCCGATGCATATAACGCGCTCTATGGAAACTGTTATTGATATGAATCCAGCAGAACGGGGAGACATTACTTTACAAACAAAGTGTACATGCCTCTCAACAGCAAACCCAATATCGGGCCCCTCTCTACGCCGCCGTCATATCTTTCTACGGCCATCGTACATACCTAAACAGAATCGCGAGTTCAAGCGTTGGACGACAATGGTCCGCAGACAAAGGAAGCACTAATCGGAGATGGTATGGAAAAAGTCCAAAGGCTCGAATGCGACGATATAGTGTACGTATACTAACAGGTCTATATTCTCCAAACCATTGGTCAGCGATTTGACGCGTTGTAGCAAAACGGTCTTATAGAGCTAGTTGTCTAAAGCGCTTATCATGACGCTTTGTGGTACGCCTCGGTTGACCAGTTGGTCTTTTTCGTGTTTCTCTACCTTCTTCTGTCCACATACAATACACACGCTCTACCGTCATTGTAGTACAATTAACACGACATTCAATTTCGCGATAGGGCAAACCGACATGCAACAATTCTAACCCTGTCAAAGTCACTAACACGGTGATAATTTTGACGTCTTCGAACTCTAGGCATTTTGTTACCCTTAAGACTTGTAGATGGACACGCAATAACTATACTTCTCTATATTATGTAGCTCTCATGAACATGAATCTCTTCGCAGAAAATAAGAGTTTTTTTTCGCAACAAAGTATCAATGATAATAAGTTGATATTCTTATCATATGTGCATGCTTTAAATATAATCATTTTGATGCCAAAAAATAAAGTTGAACAAATTACTTCTTCTGGGTGTAACACTTCTAATGTTACTGAATATATAAGCAAACTTATTCAACACAGCAACACTGTACCACGGAAAAACATCAATACATTATACATTTTGTCATGTTATTAATACATATATGTACACTCTGTTTCTAAAGTAATGTCTCCCCCAGCCAACGGCTTCATATCAATAATGCCTTCCAATGGACGTACTCTAGCCGTCGGGCGACCTTGGTTATAGCAATGCTGGGTAAACCGAGGTCGTCCGACGGCTAGAGTACGTCCATTGGAAGACGTTATTGATATGAACCCGTTGGCTGGGGGCGACATTACTTTAGAAAGAGAGTGTACATATATATTATCATACAATTTATTTACTTGTACTATCGCAAAAATAGCTTACCTGCTCAGTATATCAGTTATAAATGCTTGTAAAACATCAAAAATAATTATATGCGAAGGCAACTTTCCTGTTGGTGGATAATGACCCCTCAACCATATTGCAGGACTTTCATAGAATAAATCGGCTTCGTCCTTATAGCTTTCCTTTTTTGCTAAATTTGGCAAGCATGTCAAGTAACGAATCGGAACATTTACGTGAATATGACTATACAGAGGCGTCGAGTGACAAGGCATTAGAAAAAGAAAGCTTGTATTTTTCGGATGACGATTTGCAATTCCATGTACATCTGTCATAACATCTAAAGAACCTCTTTGGTGCACATAACTTATATAATATGCTGGCACTAAGTTCCCAATTAATATAACGCCAGCAACAATCCAGACGTATATTCTAAAAAAGACAGATTTATGATAATCATTAAAAAATTTAAAATAAAGTTAATTACATATCGACTTTAGCACTCCATCTGGATAAGTAATTTGAAATTATATGCAATGCCATCGGTAGTATTGGGAGAATAAATCTGAACTCCTTATGGGACAAATAACTGTAAAACATGCAAATTACAAGTATAAAAATAGCGATATTTACATAAACTGTAGAATATTAAATGCTACATGCTACTCTCTGATAACATCAGCAACAAAATGTAGCTACCGCCCCCACTGTCATTGTAAACATTGTACACAACATTGTGTACATATACAGGTGGTCCATAAGTTCGTCGAGAAATTTTAAGTTGCGATTCCTTGGGTAATCTCGAGAAAAAAAGTGCCTATAAACATATGTCCCAAAATGATCCGTTGTTGAGATACATACAGGCAGCAACAGGAAGTAAAAAGGGACCAATTAAATAATTATTAATTATCCCCGCCCATACACTTAAGGAAAATTGCTCTTGAAAGTGCAGCTCCCTTATGGCATGCGGATTTTCATCTTGCCATAAATGGTTATTGTGGAAATTCATAATTCCATTTCTGGAGAAGTTCGCCTCGTCAGTAAATATACAATAGAAATTGCGCATTTTGGGCAGTTTTTTGTCGGAACCAATCACAAAGGACTAAGCGTTGCGGAAAGTCACGCGGAAGAAGAGCCTGTACTCTCTGAATATGGAAAGGATATAACTGTTGATCGTGTAATATCCTTAAAATGGTTTGAAGGCTTGCGTTTAGCGCAATACAAATTTTTCTTGTACTGGTTTCTGGATGTTCATCGATTAGCTGCAGAACAGCTTCCTCTAATTCGGGTGTTCTTATAGTTTGAGGTCTTCCCGGAGTATTTTTGTATCTCTCAAATGTACCAGTTGCTGCTTACTGAAGGTTTCCGCACAAGGTACAAAACGTCGAGGATATTTTTGTTGGTACATACGCCTTGCTTCATAACTATTTCCATTTGCTAGATCGTACAAAAAATGCATATCTGCCATTTCAGCATTTGTATAATTCACCATAATTACAAAAAAAGATTTGTAGGTAGGAACTTTCAAATTAATTAATGTTTGACAATACTTATGACAGTTACGTAAGTACAAATACATGCCGTAAACATGACAACCAACACAACAGTTCCCTGCAGTTCCCTAAACCGTTTTCTAAATTTTTGAAAAAAGTTTTTGTGTAATAAATCAACCTGTATCTCTATAACGAAGCACTTTAGGATATATGTTTATAGAAACTTTTTCTCTCGAGATTACTCAAGAAATCGCATCCTAAAATTTCTCGACGAACTTCAGGACCACCCTGTATAGTTTGACGTAACAAGTGGCAATGGCATTCATGTGTAGCAAAACATCCTATGTATTTGTTGATTGTTTGCATGTGACTTTGCGTCTCGAATTCATTTAACTTCTTTTAGAATAAAATGTGTGCGACAATATACATTAAAAATTTCGTAGTGGTAAAACTTAACTTAGTAAAAAAAACTAAGTTTTGGTATAAATTCACCCATAATATAATTGATAGCTATATGGGATTTACCGTCGTGGAAGTATCCTTAAAGCATGACTAACTTACTACTTACAGAGTTATTCAATGTTTATGAATAAACACTTTGAGTTGAGTTTAAATTAAGTGACGCAGCAAAAGTTGTCATGAATGTGGGCTTGCCTACATATTGTATTTTAATTCATACCTGTAAATAGCTGTTGTAAAAACCATACTGCTTAATAAAACAAGTTCGTTTGGAAGTATAAATCTGTTCTTTAAAGTATAATATGCAGCCAACATAAATGGAACAAAATTCACTCCAAGAATTGTAGGTATACCATTGGATAAGTACCAATGCCATGGGTGAGATCCATAAATTGCTCCAATGTCTTGAACTAAGTTCAACTTCAAAAACTCGTATGATGATACCAAAAAGGATCCGTGAAGATAGCTATCAATCATAATAGTAGTCACAAATATCGTAATCCTAAAACATAAACATGATTTAGCTATCGTTGTTCGTATTTTTCAGATAACATTCCTACCCAATTGGTAAATAACGACTGACTAGTAATCTAAATAAACTTTCTTTTGAAGTTTTTGTGTGATAAAAGCATAATGGTAGCCACGGAATTGCAGCTGTGGGCCTAATTGCACATGCTATTCCAAGTGTCCATATAAATTTATTTATATCATCTGTTTAAACAAAAATTGGTTGAAATAACTATATTGCTTTAAAAAGGATGTGTAATTGGGGTTGGATCGTTACTTTAAGAAGCTTATATACAGGGTGTATTTGAAATAAAAGTAACGAATATTAAGAATGGTAAGATATAATTATGTAGAATATAAATCCAAAAAATTTTTGTTCAATTACAACGCGAATGTCAAAATTAAAATGTCTCTTATAAATTGTAATATGCGTCGCCTATTGAATCGAGAATGTTAACCACGATCAATCTAACGCAAGAACAGCTGCCGATGTTATAAAAACTACAACGTAACGCTGATGTGCAGTTTTTCTAAATAGCTTTGAATGAAGAGTTCAATAATGCACACGTTAAATATCGCCTGTCGCTACGCCTGCCCTCCGCTACATACATACATATTATGCTTCGAAAATATTCGACAGTGGCGCGACGAATATTTTATAAATATCTTTGTCATTTTTTTTCCCACGATTGGGAAGGAATGTGCGCAAAATATTTTGGATTTAGGTTTAATAAAATAATATCTTTCCATTTTTCATAGTCTGTCCTTTTATTTCAAATACACCCTGTATATAGGTATATGCAAACTCTTCACTAAGACAAGGTGTACACTGAACTTTCAAAGCAGCGGTATTTTATTTCACTTCCGCGAAGAGTTTGCTCTCGATTTAGTCCATCCAAGGCACTCATTTCTCCCCAAAAAGTTAGCCCTACATTATAGGCAATTATGACGAATTTCTTTTTTTAATTATTTATTAGTCAATATCTGTACATATATTATTATTTACAAACAAAAAGTAGCCCTTTTCCCTGCACTAATTGAAATACCCACGAAATTATAAAACAGTTTAGTGGCATACATTTTCGCTTGTCAATAGTGTATTGACTATCGAACATTAAGAAATCGCTATATAATACCTACAAATCATTAAAAAAGAACGTCATCATAATTAGTTAAACTGAAGCGTTAAATACCTACCCGCATATGGTTTCGATGGCAAAATTTAGGGAGTGACGGAATATAATCGCACATTCCTCATTTGCGATGTAATATATCAACACATTTTTTTTTGTTTCTTAAATTTTCATTTATGTATATACTAGAGAAATACATATAATCTATAACACCTATGAATGAAAAATTTAACTTGCATATTTCTTTTTAGTTGCCTGCCTAATATTCTATAACATAGTTTTATTATTAATCATAAAGTATTAACTAACAAACGTTGACAAGTTGCTATAAAGCGGCTACAAACGACCTACGAATGATTCTGCTTAAATAAAATTATTTTTTATGGCAAAATGTAGACTTACTACAGGGTGTTTTGAAACATCGTTTAAAGATTTGAAGGGCATGTAGTACGATCGAAAATAAGGTTAATAGTCATAATAAACATATGTCTCCAAATTAACCATTTACTAGATAAGAGCGATTTTATCACAATTGCAGAATAAATTTGCTTTAGCGGTTTTATTAAGATGTTTATTGTATTTTAACATAAAATAGATTATAACTAAAGAAGATGTCCAAAATGACGTCCTTCCATTTCGACACAGCATCTACATCGTCTTTCAAAAGAAGCACGCACTCTTTCAAAAAACAAGGATTTTTCTCGAATTATCGGGCAACAGCGTTCTATTCGTTGGCGCGACTCTGGAAAACCGTTGACCGGTGTTGCGTACACAAACTTTTCAAATGCCCCAGATACTAAAGTCCAAGTCTGAAACATCACATGCGAAGGCAGTTGGCGATCAAGAAATGCTTCAGCATAGAGGTGACGTGCTTGTAAAGAATTCCCATTGGCACGACCGTACATGAACACCATATAGCTCTTTTCAGCATTAGAATACGCAACCATAAATTACACAAAACGTCAAATAAAACAATAGCTGATAAGCTACCTGTTTACTGGGATATTTATGTTATCGTTTACTATGTCATGTACTACTAGGAACACTCGCTGTTCTCTCCTAAACAGTTAATTTCCGGACATATTTATGTTTATTATGACTTTTAACCTTATTTTCGATCGTACTACATGCCCTTACAATTTTTAAATGATGTTTTAAAACCCTGTACATTTCCCATAAGAATTTGTTTTATTGTTTGTAAATATTCTAACGACTATCAAACGTTGCAAATCTGGTCGCAAATCAAACACCTAAAAACGATTAAAAGAGAAAGTTATCAAAAGTGTTGGTAGAGGAAGCCTTTTCACAGAAGTGAAGAAGGTAATCCAGGTTCTGCAGGCGAACCTCCTGCACGCAAAAGCTGCGACAGCAATGCTTGTTCCGAGATTCAATGACGAAAGTCTGGACGTGGCGCCGCTTCATAAGCCATCGCTGATAAAAGTGAAAGTTGCAAGCCTAGTACCACAATCAGGGAAGGTACTGAACAATCGAAGGTTAATAAGGGGAAGGGCATGCGCAATACACAGTTCAAGGGTGACTTGTACATACGCTAGTCCCGGAGCTTTACGCCGATGACGTGAGTACAGTGATCCTTACAGCCACGACGGAAGAAGAGATCAAAAAGTGGATAGTTTGCTCGGTCTACTTCCTCGAAGAAGACAATGAGTACTCACCTCACATAATAAGTGCCATCGTTGCATATAGGGAAAAGAAGAGGCCTTCGAGTAATAATGATATGTGACACAAATACACACCATATATTATACGAAAGCACGAACAGCAAGTAGAGCGTAAGGTATCCATACAATTTATTTTTTCAGAAGGGTTGGAGGTGGCCAATACAAGCCAATATAAAAAAATTCCGAGCAGAAGTACTAGAAGTTACGCCGTGCTCAGGCAGGATGATCGATATCTTGAAAGGATGGCATGTGTCAGAAGAACCATCGTGTTCGAACCATCGGCATTTAAGATTTAACTTGAATGTAGCTCTCACCAAGGCCAAGTACAGAAATGCTAGAGAGACGAACTGGCAAGGATACGTAATATCGTTCATATTTTGACATATTACCTACATAAAACTACTTTAAATACTTACGCCACACATGCTTATTCGCGAAAGTGATCGCCAACGTCAAAACTTTGTCAACATTCACGTTAGGTTGACGTGTTGCCGTCGCCGTTTACATTATTGTCAATAGAAGCATTAAATAAAGATGTTTCACATCTTTTTTAAGGTTCACGTTCGCTAACACGTATTCGTTTACGTTGACGTTCCCATTAGTTGTGAATCCAGCTTAAACTGAGTTGAGACTGCTCAAGCGCCGTTGGGGCTGGTCCATTATTCGGCAGCACCAAATTACAAATCAGAAAGTCCATCAGCGAATGGATACACAACAAGTCCAGGGAATGGTAGCAAAGATCGTCAGGACAAAGACAGGCAAAAGTTCCAAAAAGGAACAGAAGCCTGAATTTACTAGAAGCCTCCTGGGTAAAGGCAGGAAGATTGTCGAAATGATAGTAGGTCAGTTATCCGGTCATGGCGGACTAAAGAGGTATATGCATAACATAGGCCTAGAGGAAGATGCTACTTGCAGATTCTGCAAAGAGAAAAAGGAAACCCCAGTTCATCTGCTTGCGAGGGCCTAGCGAGTATAAGATACTTAGTACAGTGCTCCCTCGTTAACACGTTTAATACGGATTGTCGTTTACCACGAACTCAATCATGTCCCCCTTGAAATACAATGCTCTTTCTACATAATTTCTATGAAATCTTCGGATAGTACGAATTATTCGGTTAACACGTAGTACGACCAGTAACATATAAACGGCACGATAGAAGCTCCCGGTTAACACGAACTCCTAAATGAAAAAGGTAGGTAAATCCCCTATGTGGTGTGTTTCCTGTTGCTTTTCATTTTCTGTTTAGTTTAAATTTTGCTTGTACGGTGCAATCGTCGATCGAGGGTAGACGTAATGTGTGCACAAAAGTCGATAGATATTTCGGCGAAACTTAAAATCTTAGAAGAAGTAGAAACAGGTACGTTTAGCAAAACTAAAATTACGGAACGATACAAAATTGCAAAATCGACTTTATCAACGATTATAAAGTATAAAGAAAAAATAGACGCCGCTGTTGCAGCAGGTTCATTTGGTTCTATGAGACATATTCGAAAAGCATCGCACAAAGACATCGAAAATGAACTTTTGGCATGGTTTAAAAGAGCTAGAAATTCAAATGTTTCCATATCTGGCCCGTTGATGAAGGAAAAAGCCAAAGAGGTTAGTGTTTCTATAGGCATAGATAATTTCCAAAGTTCGGACGGCTGGCTGTGGAGATTTCAAAAAAGGTATAAAATATCTTCTCATGTTGTAAGTGGCGAAACAAATAAAGTAAATGAAAATGACATAACTGAATGGCTTAAATACTTTTATGGCATAAGAAGATCATATGACGAAAAAGATATATTCAAAATATATATTCAATCTTGATGAAACGGGTGTATTTTATAATATGCTTCCTGATCGCTCTTTAGACTTTAAAAACGTTAAATCCTATGGTGGTAGTAAAGGTAGAGAACGCCTAACAGTAGTTTTATGTTGTAATGCCAACGGTTCAGAAAAATTTAAGTTATGGATTATCGGCAAATATAAAAATCCACAATGCTTGAATAAAATAAATCGATTAATTTTACCATTTGACTATACGCATCAGAAGAATGTCTGGGTGGATTCTGTATCATTCCGTTTATGGCCAATCAAGTTTCAAAGGAAAATGGCTAGTGAGGACAGACATGTGCTTTTAACATTGGATAATTGCAGTGCACATAATATTGATGGGCTAAATCTACTAAATGTCAAAATAATATATTTTCCTGCAAATTCTACGAGTATAGTTCAACCTTTGGACCAAGGTATAATTGCAGCATTTAAATCTCGTTTTAAAACCAGACTTGTGCGTTATGCTCTACTCTGTATTGAATCACAGCAGTCAAATATGAAATGGAATATTTTACAAGCGATGAGAGCTATGGCTATTTCATGGGATGATGTAACTGGTCAAACAATTACTATCTGCTTTAATAAAGCTTGGAACACCAGAACTGTCAACTTACCTTCAGAATCTTCTTTTCTCTCGCAGGATACTGAAGATTGGACAAATCTAATTTCGGGAATACATCCAACAATTAACATGTCATTCAGTGAATTTATTGTTTTGGACAATAACATAGAAATCTGTGCTTTAGAAGATAATGTGGAAGTAGAAGGCGAGATCCAAGAAGACAAAGTTGATAATGAAGAAATGATTGAAAAACCATCAAGAAATTAAATTTTAGAAGCATTACAAACATTACAGAGATTCGCGCAAACCACGGGTAAATTAAACCCCAATTTTGAAGACAATCTTGATAAAGTAAGAAGAGAATGTCTAAGGAATTGTATGGCTAAATATAATCAGCAAAAAATAACAATTTTTTTGACACCATCTACCGAACATTAAGTTTCTATATGTAGATATAATAAATATTATGCATACACATGTTTTGTTGTGTTTTTATTGTTATTGTACATAATAACTTTATATCTAACTACACAAATACTATTACATTGTACATACATACATAAGAGTATTGTACTTGTATATTTATTTATACCTGTAGTAATAAATATTATTTTATTATATTTCTTAAAATTATAAGGTTTGTTTTATCTCACATGTTTCTGTTCAATAACTATTTCCGCAACATAGAATGCCTACACACATACGTATGTAATACCTATAACGTACGTAACGCCAAGTTATTCACCTATTGGATAAGGCGAACTAATTCGTCTTAACCGAATTCGGTTACCGAGAAGTTTTGTAACACGAACAACGTATTTTCTTCCCCCATCGTGTTCGTGTTAACGAGGGAGTACTGTACTGGGTATACAAAACCCCACAGCGAAAAACTACATTAAGGATCCGTTCTGAAAGACGATAGAATAAAGAGGGCAAAGTTAGAAGGCGCCTTCTAGGATTAACTGGGATTACAATAGATCTGGAAATGTCGCGGTGAAAGCGGTCCGTGGAGTCATCCAAACCCTAATGTAATCTAGTTAAAATATGATTTTTCGTTTGTTGTTGTTTGTTTTATTAAAACTTTATTTCAATAATTTATATTGGATTGTAACCATCTTATTAAAACTATATTGAGATGGTTTCTAAAAATAGAAGCAATACGAAACTACATTTAAATTGTATTACATAAAATTTTAAAAAAATAAAAAATGTTACTTTTTTCCATAGTCACAACTAATATTCAATAGACGTTGTGTTTAACAAACAGGTGTATTTTAGTTAATACCTTCACAAAGCATATAGAAATCATAAAAGCTATTGAACAATCATTTTTCCAATATTTGGCATGATAGTTTCCTTGTTTTCAAAGAT
>ML218223.1:534-17690 GCA_004785975.1 Popillia japonica | reverse complement strand
TAAGACATTTCTAGTCTTTTGTGCATATGATGAATTGTCCTTCCGTGATGTAGTTGTTTATTAGAATTTCAGTTTATTTATCGTTATGAGTACATAGTTTATTTTATTTTTTCATTTATTAATGTATTTTTATTATATGCGAGAGAATGTTATATTATTTATATACATGTCATTTATTGAATTTTTAATATTTATTTTTGTTAGTTTTTTCCAGATATTTTTATTTATACACGTAAATACGTGTCTGTGATTTCTATATTTATAGATATATCGCACTGATGAGATCAAACAAGATCGAAACACGTATTTAGAGTATATTTAGAACCAAAAAAAAGCATTGTACTAATTTAAAAGTGCCGCCATCGCCGTTGTTTACAAATTTAGTTTACCATATTACCACGGGCGGCGTTCCCGTAGGGGTCTAATTTTTAGCGTGGAATGCGTCACTCTTATATGATATGCTCCTTGATATAAAGTGATTGTTGTGATCTAACGAAATTGTATGATCACATAAAGTGAATGCAATCAGTTCTTTAGGGAAAGGTGGGGGAACTGAACGACTTCGAAAAAACAGCGGCAAATTGAACATATTCACTATAAGTGAATATATTCACTTCGTTCAGTACGAAAGAATACACCTCATAACAGTAGTCACAGGTACATCGGTGGTTTAATCATATCAGAGTTATGTATATATTACTCTCTGTCACTGGGTTCATTCTGACATAGTGCTTGTGCATAGTGCTTTAATTTGTTGTTAACCTAAAAATATTCTCCGTGTATTTTATTTTAATGTTGCAAATTAGTATTTTGGTAATATATTTCGATAATGGAAACTAAAGATGATAAGCATGCCCACGTACGCGAATTAAAGTGTAAATTAAATCTTTTAACACGGCCGGACGGTTCAGTATTATTAAGCCAAGGTGAAATACCTTTTTATTTCCTATTCATTATTGATATTTGAGTTATATGTTAACCCATGAATAAATTTTAGGGGACACTGCTGTTATTGTAGGATGTTATGGTCCTACAGAAGCAAAAACACAGAAAATGTACATCGATAATGCTAATGTAGAAGTTCATTATCGACCAAAGGCTGGATTATCAGGTATAACTTACAGGTTACAGTCTAGTTTTACTTATCGTAAAATCAATTTTACTATGAACATGCAAATATTTCAAGTGGTCATACATTTATCAAGAGTGAATGTAAGCAGATTGTTTGATTTGTGTAATATATAATACATGAAAAATATATTTTCTTGCATATTTTAGAAGCTAAAAAATAATGAATACACTTTCTGAGTATGCTTTTGAAATTAATGCATTGTTTATATGTAACTAGTTTTAATTAATATAAGCTAAGAAATAGTTTGACAAATAAAATATTTCACAAATATTGTTCGAATTGGTTGCCCACAAAAACATATGACCAACAGACTAACATTTCCAGTAATGGAGCAACATTTTGTGGGAAATGATCAGGCATATACTTTGAAATGTGCTTAGGAAAATGTAATCACAGGTGCCAGTAATTTTTAGCGAGAGCTACATATGCATAATACATTAGTTATGCTTCCATGCTGGGCTATTGTATATCACAATGACTTTAAGAAACTGTTGGGAGAGTGTTTTCATTATTATTTTTTCTTCTAAGTTTGGATGTGTTGTATATTAATAGATTCAGACAAAAAAATATCTATTCAATGAAGTAATTTGATGTACACCAAGCACCTTACAATTGCTAAACATTGGGTTGGAAGATAGTTGAATGTACCCTTAAACATAGTATTCATCATACCATTTCACTTGGAACCCGACTCATGAAAACATAATGGAGATACAGCTAAGAGAGGAGCGCTTTATTGTGTGACACTGGGTACAATGGTCTTGCAATAGCAACTATATTTGACTTTGTATCTATTATAATTACATTGTTCACAATAATTCTTTACTGGAATTTATATTTTTACATAGGTGTTGCGGATCGATTACAAGAAGCAATAATACGGAATATTTGTCAGACAGCCTTGGTAGCGTCACTATATCCCAGATCGTCAGTAGTAGTCGTCGTTCAGGAATTACAAAATTTTGGAGGTGTAAGTATTCTTTAATTCTTATCTGCCATTTGTTATATACATTTACTTTTTTAGTTAATACCATGCGCCATAAATGCAGTTTGTTTGGCACTATTAACCTCTGGTATAGATATGCGATTTTCAATTGCTGCAGTTAGCTGTACATTATCTAAAAATGAAGAAATGTATCTCGATCCTGGTTTGTTAGAGTTGAAAGATGCAAAGGCAGTTTTTGTATTTGTATTTGACAGCAATGAGGGACAAATTGTAGCTTCACATACAACTGGAACATTTAGTGTAAATCAATTCAAACAAGCATTAAAACTATGTAAGGGAGCTAGTACTGAAATATTCGAGTATTATAGAACTGCATTGAAAGAGTTAAGGTTGTGACATCCTTTCAGTTTTAGAATGAAACTAATAGTACCTAGTTTGAGCTGTAATGTATTTTTGTATGAGTTTAATAAATTTACAGAATCTATGCATTTTATTTACTATAAGTGTACTCTACATTCGTTTTTTTATGTACAATTATACATTATAATGCTACTATACTCGCATAATATTTTTTAATAATACTGAGTTCGGTGTTTGATGTTTTCTGGGCGAAACAGCGCTGTTGTTTTTGCCAATTATACACTCCGCGACACTTGATTAAACCCAATATCTAGGCCGTACGGGGTCACCCGCCCATGGGACAAAAAAACGCAATATCTATAACTTCAACTTCGTTAAACACATAATTTTTGTGTTATATACCAGCAAATACTATCTAAATATATATACGTGCAAAGAATAGTTCCATTCGACAAATATAGAGGCCGCTGACAGTTGACTGTAGATAACTGTAGAAGGTGCGTGCGTCCAGAGAAATTTTGGATGTAAAACAAAATGCATAGGCACAATCCGTAGACGTAAGTGACAGTTAAAACTAGGAGAAATGTATGTAAAAATGACAGTTTTAAATGACATTTAACCTAAATGCTCTGGTGAGACGTTTATAATAGTACCAGGTATATCAGCGATTATTTGTCTGGACCGTTGGTTGCGTAGGTACGTCCCTTACTCCTCCCCTTTAAAACTATCATCGGTCCGAGAAGACTGTGTCGCCGCTCTATATTTGTCGAATGGAACTACACTTCCTTGACCATATTAATACTATAACCAGTAAGCCACTGCTATTCTAAGCAAGTGAGAGGTAAAAATTTACAAATTTACTTTAACTAATAAATGTTACTTTAAAAACGGGTGCGACATTTGATTAAACGCAGCAAAATAAAACAAGAAAATTGTTAGAAAAAATTTTATTTAATAATGAGTATGGCTACACCGTTTTTACTTCTTACCTCTAACATTCTATTTGGCAATGAATGATACAAATATTGAATGTATTCCAACGAAAGTTCTTCCCATGCTTCCCGAATTGCCACTTTCAGTTGCTCCTTACTTGCAAATTGCTTACCGCTGTTTTAAGTCTTTCGGGATAACCATCCCCACACATTTTGTATAATGGCGAGGTCCAGAGACAACGGTGGCCATGGCAATGAAGTTATGTTATTGTCATTAAACCATTCCTTCACAATCCGGCCACTATGCGCAGGGGCATTGTCTTGTTGGAAAACAAAGTTGTCGGTACCCTGGATTGTCTTATGTTTCGGATTAATTCCACGTATTTAGGGATTCCTCGACGAAAATGATTTCCACTGTGCCTGAGTAAGAAATTGCGCCCCATACCATAATACCTCCGCCGCCTTGAGCTCTCCGCGATAGTACCTTGGGTTCTTTTCACAAAGCATGCCAGTAATGTTGAAATCCATCAGGTCCATCCAGACTAAAAGTTAACTAACAGTTTACGGAATAATTTTCGTTGTTTAAAACATCGACCTGCGCCTTTTCGGCTTCTGTAAGCGTTTTCCCGCATCCCATAACGACACAGGTACTATACAAATTATTCGTATATTCAAACTTTATCGTCTATTTAACTCAATTATCACTCAAAAACGTTTGCTTATATCGGTTGCACAGAGATAACTGAAGTGCGTTTAATCAAGTATCGCGGTAATTCTACCCCTACTATTAGAATCCCCTGCGGCACTACTATAATCCGTACTTCCCGCTTGCTGGTACCTATCGAATTTCCAAGAAACATTAGAAATAGTATATTTAAAATTCTTATAGATTTATACAGAAACTTTGTTTTTGAAACATTATGCGTGCGTTTAATCAAGTGTCGCGGAGTGTATTGGTAGACTGGTAGAGGAAACAAATAAGCAAATACTTCTATAGTAAACATTTGCGAATGACATTCTGATTCAAATATATGTATTTAGTCCGAGATTATGTCCATTAAATTGTTACTTTTTTGAAGTTGGATTGATTAACACACATTATTCGTTCTTGCTCATCGATTTCATTATCCATTCTCATTTCGTGAAATTTTTACTTTATGCTTTTCGAAACATTAATTTCTTAACATTTCCTTTATTTTTATGATTGTAGTTCATGTAATAAACGTGAAAAAAGTAATATGTTTAAAACAAATTTGTCTATTTCTACTTCAGGTTTTATCACATGACGTTAAGACATCATGGATGACTTATAGGTCGATCTTGTAAATTATTATATAATTCACAGATATATTGTCTATTTATTGTGTTTTATTAGTTCCATAATTTATTAAGGGTAGTTTGCGAGAAAGATAAACTAATTTTTTTCTTAGTGTCGAAGACGATAGAATATTTTATTTTCCTCTTCTATACCTACATTATATCTGTATATTAATTAGAAATAATTTACAAGTCAATAAAAGCAGGAGTAACGTCAAAAGAAACAACTTACCAATAAACGTTTTCTCGGTTTCTTGGCGAAACAATGGAAACTGAACATTAATACTACTACCGGTTCTCGAGTGTCATTGGGAAATAATTACCAACGAAATATTACTTGCGGCGAGGTAGGATTGTAACAAGGCCTATAAAACAGATTTTGATGAAGACACATATAGTTAAGTGAAGTAAAGTTGGTTTATCATGCTGCAAACTTGAACCGTTTTGCATTTGCAAGTCATTAAGTTGTATCTGTTAAAAATAAAGCTTTGAGATCTAGGGATAATCGCTCTGTATAAATATGCCCAATGTATGTTTGGAAAAAAGGTAGCCTCTCTAAATGCGACACTTGCTCTTTTAACTGCAGGGCATGGAATTGGTTCAAGAGCAACACTGAATGCTCTAATGGAATATGCGGCTTGTGCTCTAGAGTTGCAAATGCAAAACGGTAAAGATGTACAATATTTGAAATTTTGTTAACATCGATTCAATTACATATTTCTGTTCACTTCTAATTGTAATCAATTTCATAATTAATGTTATACCTACCTATGTTTATAGGAGTTAAATTGCATTGTATTGGACATTGTGAGGTTTCTTTCCGTCTTCAAGCATGCATAATATGTTAGTAGAAGCTTTTGATTAACGAAAAATAAGTTTAATTTAAAACTCTTATATTATTGTTTATATGACAAATTTAGTAAGAGTAGTAATGTAACGCAATATTAGAATGTAATTCTTCTGTAATGTTACATTAGTATTGTTGCGTTCAACAGTTACTGGTATGTTACCATTAACATGCTGCTACTGTTACTGTTAGTAGTGCACAGAATTTAATAGTTAAACTATAGGCAACAAATTTGATAATGCCGAAGTGTTAACATACATAAATTCCCATTAAAATCAGTAACAATAATGTTTGATCGTAACTTATTATGCGTAATGTTGCACGCAATCAAGATAACTATTCCAATTTTCAATTCGCATGCCCATCTTACTTACTTTACTTAATTTATAGTATCTATTGCAATATTTAATAGATTTGACGATACGATATGCTGATTCGTAAAATAGTAATAGTGGGTGTATAAACCACGAAAACATTACTTAACTGAGCTCTGCTAATAGCAATTGTAAAAATCCTGAATTGACCTAAATGTTTAAACATGGTTTAAACGTTGCACACATGTAACAGCCATTGAATTCTAGATATAACTGACCAATCGTAGTAAAGCTTATTATCTCTCTAAATGTGTAAAGCATCGTTTGACTATCATTTGTCTATCAAATAAGTGACAATTCTATACATTACAAGTGTTAGACACTGAGATATATAATGTACCATCACGGACTTTGGTTATGTCCGGTATGTAGCGGTACAGCCTGCGCTCCTGTCACCATGTCCGTTTTATCTTAAAGGAAATAGCGACATGACTAAAGTCAAGTGGGTGTACACCTATCTTGTATACATACCTTTGCACCTGTCGGGGGTAGGTGCAGTCCGATACCATTCTAGTTATTGTAAAATATACGGTTCAATGGTAACAAGAATATGTTACAGGTTCAACACATGCAATTAGAAGAATCACCGTTAGCAATTTTTCGGCCATTACAGACAGTATGATTTGAAGAAATAATAGCTAGGAACTAGGAAGAGTTTGTCATTTGATGGCTTTATGAACTTGTTGAACAAAAAATGCACGTATCCTGCGATGTTGCTTAAATATTTGTTCAAAATCTGTGAGCATGATATCGCCTGTTAATACTCGAAGGAGATGTTCTATTTTTCTTTGTTTGCTACTATACTAAGTATATACTCCGATAGCTAACTCTTATGTTTTACGTTTTAATTATTGCGTATCGTTCTTGTATGCAATCTCTGCAATTTACTATACGTACAGAAGAGGTGTGATGAAAAGTAGGTGTTACAGAAAAGAAATGCCTTTTTTGTTTGGTTTTGTAAAAATATGTTACTGTAATATTATTAATTCGATTTTATTCTATTTCAAGTATTATGCGTATGTGTATGATCTTTAATGAATAACTCGTGGCCGTTGGCCATTGAATTTTAATTAACAGATGTACTACAACGAATATCTGATAAGAGGAACATTTCGTGTCGTTTATCGGTTGTCTTTTTCCAATTCTATTCTCTATTCATTAGGAATATACCTAACTCAGCAGGAATAATTGAGCGGCTGTCAATCACCTGCGGCACCTAAATAGTGACCGTATAGATTCTACAAAAGTCGAAATAACAAATATCCAACTGACACCATATAATTACATTTATCATATTTGTAGGTAAAGACGGATCACTTGGCACCTGGTCATAAATGGCACCTCCGATTTGTTTGATTCCTTCGACCCGCCCCTGCTTAAGTACCAGTCTTTTTCTATAGCGTGCTGGATTACAGTTATTAAAACGGCCGGGAAAATTTAATAGTAGTAGCACCAGTGGTCTATAGTTATTTTATAACAATAACATTGATATTCAATGGTGGAATCCATTGAAAAATATTACCGCGTATAAGCGACTATACGTAGTCATCTTTTGCTATTGTATCTACGGTTTCTTGGGTAACTATTCTGAGAATTACATTTTTACTGAGTAATATAAGGGATGCCGCGATAATATGACTATATCTACGTATACGTGTTGGCAAGGATATTTTATACGGAGAATTTTTTTAGATATGTAAATATCTAACTCAACTGGAGCATTGAAAACCAGCTATGCGTATTTTACAGTTAATACGTTGATGTGCAGAATAACAATCATCAGAGTCGTTCAGAACAGAAGTAGAAAAGTCAGAGAAACATAGAATAACTGAAAGCCTGCAGAAAGTTATCAGGATATTACGAGAGAAGACGAAACAGTACAGTCCATCGGAGTTACTTGTCGTAAATATTGCTAAAATGATAGGTAGTGCGGATCCAACGCGGATTTTAGAGAAGGGGACATCATGATTCCTGATTGATAGAAATTGGTTTTATAAAATTCGTTTAGCGGGAAAAGTTAAGTACCTAAGTTAAGTGTAAAAATGAAATGAAAAAAATTAACTTGACATTAAGGGGGGCTTCAGAACAACTGCCAGCTTCAGGAAACCGACAAGGAAAATTACGAACACTGGAATAGAAGAGTTTGAGGTTCTGTTAGAAATGCATTTTCCAGGTTCAAAAAATATTAACCCACATAGCGAATCAGGCAGTCAAATTCTTGAATGGCTTTTTCAAAGGTCTATAAGAGATGACTGACAACTAGCTAAAAGGGTAATATACAACAAGACCATTTGGGCAATTAACTCCTTTGAGGTGTACAAGTCTCATAGTTCTCTTCTGATGTAACTTCAATATACAACTTTATTGAACACACAAATAAACTACAGTAGGTACATAAATCTAGAACAACTCTTCTATTGCATCCAAAAACGTGACGTTGTTTTTCCTTCCAGCATGCATATCAAGTAGACAAATTATGCGAAAATGCCTTGCACCAGCTTGTCGCAGGTGGAGACAACTTAAGGCAGTGTCAGCAAAACCTAACTGTTCTAGCCAGACATAACAAAGTCAACTTTGTGTGGGTGTGATGGCACAAGGGTATAGTGGGCAACGAAATCGCTTACTAGTTAGCGAGGAAATAGCGAGCGAAGGCAATGAAATTTACTGAACTACTGCATTGAACAGGATTCAACTTAGGACAGTGAGATGTCTATTAACAGGACATAGCCTGGCAAGGCCTATTGTATTGTTTCATACCTAGTGAATTTCTTTACAAAAACAGGTTTGTCCCTTTTACTAGGTTTAATAGCCTGTATGGTAAATCTCTTTCCGGTAGACCTGTTGGTTGGTTAGTTTGTTCCAAAAGCGACTGTCTTCGTTGTACCAATGCAGCGCATTCAAATACAATGTGGTAGGCTGTTTCCTCCTCCTCATTGCATAATCTGCAGATAGGTTCATCTTTAAAGATTCCGATTCTATGCAGATATTCCCTTAGACAGCCGTGTCCTGTTAACAAGCTCGTCACTGTTCTAAGCTGTACTCGGTTAAGAGTCAGCACATCTGCTGCTAACTGCTGGGATGGCTGCTGCTTATCATCCGTTTGCTGTGTAACTGTCTTTCAACGTTGTTCCAGTGTACCTGGTGTGCTTTTATAATCCACTCAGTTACTGCACCACGTATTGCAGTCTTAGGTATCACTAGACCCGGTTCCGGTCCAGTGAATTGAGTTGCAGGGCCTCTTCTTGCGAGCTTGTTTGCGAGTTCATTGCCTCGTATGCCTTTATGCCCCGGCACCCACACCAAAGTGACTTTGTTGTGTTTTGCCAGAGTTTTTAGGTTTTCCAGGCAGTCCCAAGCTAGCTTTGAGGATATCTGATAGGCTGCTAGAGTTTTTAGGGCTGCCTGACTGTCCGATAGGATGTATCAGCTGACCCTTTGGTTGTTTATCCAATGCCCTGCGGGCACATATCTCTATTGCTAGTATTTCCGGTTGTTGGACGGTGATATATTGCCCTAATATCATGTATTCTTTATGATTTAGGGTTTCCCCATATATACCTGCCCCAGAACCTGTTCTCTTTGACCCGTCTGCGTACCAGATCTTGGTTCGGATTCCAGGTTTCTGCTTTTCACTCCACTCCTCCCAATCTACAACCTTGAATGGTTTGTCAAAGGAGAGTTTGGGAATCATTGTATCACAGTCCATTTCAAAAATAGGGTTTGTTATCTCAGTGGTTATTCTGGCATGCCCCGAAGTATTCTGGGTTCTCCAGTTTCCACCGATCAAGTAAGTTTAAATATTAAACAATTTCTAACAACATGAGAATGTAGTCATTATGTAGTCATTATTAAATCAACTAAGAAATGTATGCAGAACCTTTGTTGTTGCTTTCCAAATGCTTTGAGAAGATAGGACTTTGATGCGCCATATCCACAAAAAATATTTGAATTTTGTTTCAAATATTGTTTGTGTATCCACACGGTAACTAACAACTTAAAAAAAAGTCATCAGAGTTTTTTAGAACCTTGACTAGAAATTGGGTGGAAACGCCGGTAAAAGCATTACTTTATGTGCCAAGATAGTATTGGAGTTTGCAAAGATTTATGTACAGCTAGGAGTAACGAAGTAGGTACTGTTAACACATAATGACATTATTTATTAGCTCTGAATCTTTTACATGTTTTGTCTCTTAGACTTTTGGCAGATGTTATTTTAATGCCTTTTTATTTTAACTGATATTGATATGAATAGTCTGGAATTGAAGTTAATTGTACACAACTAATTTCTTAAAAGAAATATTGAGACCTGTGCATTGATTACGTCAATTTTTATATAATGATACATAAAAATACTTGTTCCTGATTGCAATTTGTTGATTTTGATAAAGGATATTTGTACTTAAAAGTATTCATTCTGTAAGACTAGATATTTTCTTATGTAATTTTCTTTATGTCGTTATACACCTATACTATAGTCATACTTCTTCGTTTCAGAATTACTGTAATTTTTACTAGGTAGTTGAAATTACATTTATACTTTCATAGCAGCTTATGGTAAATGGGTGTTTTCTGCGTGTAAGTGGATATCAAATATAAGTCTGGAAACGAGAATATGGAGTGCAAAGGCGTCGGAAGTAGTAATTTTGTTAAACGGTAGGAGTGGTTTGAATCAGGCATCTGTTCTTTGTATCGTCTAATAAAATCACAGCTTCAGCAGAGCGACCATCATGATTTATGCAGTTTCAATCATTCGCATTGTGATTTCAGGTCTCGATATCGTTACAGTGTATAATTAAGCGTTGGATCACAGACAGACTTGCAGCTCGCTGCTGTATAATTACCAAACTTTAGTTTTTGTTTAATTACTAGCTTTGTTTCCTGTGGACTAAAACAACCCGTTGGATATAATAATCTTTCCTTTCTCCACTACAGCGCTAGTACTGTTTTTCGATCGACCAACAAATGCCATAGGTATGTTTATCTCTACAATCCCGACATAAGACCTATCATTTAAATCACAAGACAGTACAGTAGTTCAATTATCATTATTTAATTTTATACTTTTGGTGTGTGATTATAAAAGGTATACTTTATTTGTTCAATTTTCTTGAGGCAACGAATACTAGCTAGATCATTCAAAAATATAGGTACCTACTATAAAATATTTGTAATGTTGGTAACTTTCGTTGGCTTCCAAAATATAACTCAACAAATAAAATCTTCCTATGAATTTCTTAATTAATTTGTTTTTGTGTTGCAGACAAGAAATAGTGTGTGAAAATAGTATATTAAAACACAAATATCAATAAGAAATGGTTCTGCTGTTGTGGTATTCATAATTAAAATTTAGTTAGTTTCAAGTTGTTAGTCTTAAGAAAAAGTGAAGAAGTGAACGCTGAAATAAATTATTAATCTAATTGCGGATAAGAACAATAAAAAAAGTACTTAAATGAAATGGAAGGATTCCACGGTTCGAGTCTCTATTATGAAGATTCCGCGCTTTTAACGCGTCATCGTGTAAATATGTGTAATACAAAAATAAAATAAAATATTTCGCCATTACTGTAAGTGAGTCCTTGAGTAGTGAAAGGTGGATGAGGGAAGGTTACGGTAATTCGACCTGTCAACCACGCTAGAGGCAAAAAGTGGGTGAGGTATGTCTGTAAATCACTTAGGTGTGTTACACACCACAGAAATTTTTTACAAACACTGTCTTGTTAACAAAAAATTAACAGAACCTACTGCTTGCGTAGAAGTTATTCTAACAGAATTGTTTTAAGACGGTATTTAAACAACGTAAAACTTACGATCACATCAAGTTATTGAAGAAAATTGAAATTGAAATGGATAAATTTTATTTTTTTTTAATACATATCTAAAAGATTAATGATACATTTGAAATAGAGTCGTGCAAAGTTTTTCCTGTTAACCATCTATTTCTGTTTTCTAATAATTGAGATATTAATGGCGATTATCCAAATGAGAACACGGCATACATAGCCGACCCCTTTCTAGAATGAAACACTGAACGAGATATTTTGGAAATTATGTTAAACCTGGAGTTAAAAAAATGTTACCAAATAATCATAAAGTAAGGGATATATAGGAATTTTAAAAATTAACTGGTAATTTAAATAATTAATATTTTTGTAAGTAAAAACAATACTAGTATCCGACCACATAGATAATGGGTATTATCAGTCATCAGTTTTGGTTGTCATAACAACAAACTTATTTAAAAACAACTGCGCGTTATAATTACTACGTTTCCATGATCGTAAAAATCGTGTTGAATACGGATTGAATACAGTTTTTAGATCGAAAGTGTTCATGGAAACAGTGACTGAATACGTATTGAACACACTCGAAGCCCAAATACGATACGGTAAATTTTAGGATCGTATCTGGATTTGAAGTGTATTGAATGTCATGGAAACAGTTGATTCGATCCGGTCATGCGCCCTTCAATGTTGCTAGCGGTTTATGAGTAAATTCAGTAGGTATTAACATCTTAGTAGTAGTATTAGTTTAATCTAATATAAACCAACACAGAACACACACATAAAATCAAAAAAAAATGTTTTCTACACAACTATTACTTATAGCTTTCATAAACAGCTGATTGGTGTATCGTAAACGTATTGAATACGTATTCAATTCACTTCATGGAAACACTCAGCATTTTAGATACGCATCGACACCAAATCCGTATTCAACACGATCTTTACGATCATGGAAACGTAGTAATTGTATGCATTCTATTGCATAGTTTTTTTCGTGTTGGAAGAGGATTTATTTGTAGAAAGGAATGGTTCTGTCTCTCGAATTGGACTCGCCCAATGCTGGCGAATGTTGTTTGAATGCTTTCCAAACACTCATAGCAAAATTTGAGGTAACTGATTTTGTGGGGTGGTCCGTATTATTTTGAATTGAGAATTGAAGAGCAAGCCCAGTTAGGGTAACTGGCTAGCGTTATTTGAATATGCTTCGTGATTATGCAATGTTGTTGTTGTAAGAACACGACATTGACATATCATATTTATGAAGGATGGTCTAGTAAAACACTTTTGGCAACCGTGTTATCAGCAAACAATTTCCTAAAACTTGATTGATGCTCAGAACTTCGGTTTATAGTATTGAAGAGAGGTTGCTATTTGTTCAAGACGAAAATGGATATTATTATTATTATTATTATTATTATTATTATTATTAACAATCAACATTTGCAATAAATGCAATATTTTTAATAAATCCCATTTCTGTTTATACAAACAGGTATTTTTCATTTTTAAATTACTTAAGGTTTGATAAATAACAATATCAAGATTTCAAAATACCACTTAGATACTCTGGAAAAATCATATCTTTTAAATTATAAATTCTTAACATATTGAGTTAATAACAAAAAATAAACCTACTTGCTTAAATAATTAGATTTTAGTGTATCTAAAATGATAGCGTACCGCAATTTGATACAAAAATTTGAAAGAGCAGAGCCACTAACTGACCGACCAAGATTAGAAAGACCAAGAGTTAATGATGTCCAAGTTGTAGAGATTCTTCATGAAAATGAGGACATAGCCAGAGGTAATCCACTAGTAATCATTAGTGCAAATGCGATATCCAAGCGATTACAAGTGCCGTATACCATGGTTTGGAAAATTTTACGCAGAATTCTAAAAATGCATCCGCCGATTGGTTATCCTGTATTTTATGAACAGATGAGGCACATTTTACTCTGCTCTAATATTTAAAACTACAAAAACTGGCTCAAAAATCTCTTCATGACAAGAAAGTCACAGTTTGGGGCAGCTTCACGGCTGATGTTATCATAGCTCCCTATTTATACGAGGGAATCCAGAAGCCGTATCTGAAACCGTAAACGGTGAACGATAT
Source organism: Popillia japonica (assembly GCA_004785975.1). NCBI lineage: Eukaryota > Metazoa > Arthropoda > Insecta > Coleoptera > Scarabaeidae > Popillia > Popillia japonica. Next base: position 3,886 of record ML218223.1, on the reverse strand, counting down.
TTGTAAATGCTATCAGATTATGTTATTCCATAGCTGCAAAAAGAGCACAACGGCTTACTGGCTGTAGGATTATATAAAAGTTTATTGTTTGCAAGACGCCCAACAATGCTACAAGAATAACAAGACAAAGCAAATTGGTGCAATTGAATGTTATGAAATGCTATGTACAATTTGGAGGAAAGGTTGGTAATCTTACAACAAAATGGAGCGCATACTGAAGAATTGCCGTAACAGGGTTTGGACATACCAAATCCCATTCTTTAAGCAATTAGATTTCCTTTATTTGTTATTAACTTAATTTGTTAAAAAGTGATAATAATTTAAGATATGTTCCTTACATTATGATAACCCTCTATATCAACACACAAACAATAGATGATTTTTACACATTTTTTTTATTTAAAAAAAGGTCAATTGTGCCTCGAACTCAACATTCCACATTCAGTTACTATACATGTATACCTGCAGGGCATAAGTTAATAAAAACTGATAATTAAAAACTTAAACCAATCCAAGATTTTATGTCTTACTACTCGTGTAGTGATACATGATATCTTGTGGAAAAAGATAAATTACATGACAAATTTATTATAATTGATGCAATTAACCCGATGCAATCGTTTTAGCTGGTCGCGGATACAAATGGGATTACTAGCGACAGGTTTATAACGAGTCCGTATTTTCAAAATAATTAGCGCCTCAAAAACAGGTGCGGTGCCTGTGCAACATCAAATGTGTGACGTCAATCAAAACCAGTCACGTCTCCGAATACCAGCAAACCGCACGTAAAATAATTCATTTAGCAATCAAGTAGATAGTAGCCAATTTGTAATTTAAAAATGTTATGTTGTGTATTTAAATTGTCCATTTAATCAACCTTTTGCATTTATGAATGAATTTGAAGAAGAGTAACTGGTGGATATAGATTATATCTCAAGACCAGTAGAAGATAACTCTGTATAAATAAAGTGCTTAATTCATTGTTTACAAAAAAATATTTTAATAATATGTTAAGTAGTAAATTTATCTTTCTTTTAAATTATTTTACTCATCTATCTGGAAAGAGGAACACTGGTTAAATAACCTCATGAAACGTAATTACTTATAATGCTCTAATTTGACGGCAATAATAAATGGTGTCATACTAAAGACAAGGAATATATGATATTGATGGCTTCCGCGGTCTGAGTCTTTAGTATGAAGGCTTCTGAGACTTGACTGTATCAAGGTTTGTAATATATGTATGTGTACAGTATAAATAAATGCACAAAATATACAATAGAAAACTCGACGTTTCGCCACTAATGTAAGTTGCTTATTCAGGAGCAAATAGTGACCAGTGATACTAGAAGGTCAGGGTCAGTTGATGTGTCAACCAAAGGCGAAAACCTTCTGCCAGGGAAATGCTGTTCTGCAGGGGTATATATACGAATGGACAGTGGGTAACCGTCGTCGCGATTGAGATTATGGGGATGTCTTTTAATGTCGATTGCTCCCATAGCTAAAATATAGATATTACTTTATACATGGCACTTTCCTGTATTTGGAGACCGGTCCTTTCCGCTTGAACGGCCAGTGTTCATTGATCCGCTTCACTTTACAATCGCATATATTTATATCTCTGCAGAGCAGTATTTCCTTATCAGAAAGTTTCCGCCTCTAGCGTGGTTGACACGTCGAGTTGCCGTGACCTGACATCCCTCTGCCTCCAGATGGTTTTCGCTACTACTTTCTTCGTCAAGTTACCGTGATATTGTGGTACCTCTGGTCACTCTTGCAAAAGTAAGCAGATTTTTAAATGCAAGAAAATGTATAGCGTTCCATTTAGCCAAATTGACTTCCATGGGTTTTGTTCCATCTGCTCTGCATTTGCTCCGATCTTACCTGAGGGAAAGAAAGTGCTACGTTACTTATAATAACTTATAATACTAATAATGTATACAGCTCGGATACCTCGGGCGTCCCGCAAGGATCGAACTTAGGTCCCTTGTTCTTCGTTCTTTTTATCAATGACCTGCTTTCCCAAATTGACCTTCCAATACTTGCTTATGCAGATGGCATTAAAATGTTCTATGAGATTTCCTCGTTTGATGATGTAAATCGACTCCAGGGTGCTCCCCATTCTTCTTCACCCTATATTTCGTCTTATCATATAAAGGGCACCACGTTAACTCGTAAACTTGAGTATAGTGACCTTGGTGTAACTTTTGATTCTTCACCTTCAGATCGCATATCAGCCATATATGTTCTGCGGCCATGAAATCACTGGGATTTATAATGCGTGTCTCCAAATATTTTAAAGATGAAACCGTCCTAAAGTATTTATACTTTGCGTATGTTCTAAGTAAACTTAAATATGCTGCTTTGATTTGGAACCTTTTGTATGCTTGTGACTGTCTAAGACTAGATACTATTCATCGCAAATTTCTAAAATTCTTGTCCTACAAAATGGATGGAACCTACCTTACCAGGGGAATACCTCAGAACGAATTGCTGTCGAGACATGGTATGTTACCGTTGGGCAGAAAGAGGGAGGAAATGTATAAGAAATTTCTATCTAAATTAGTTCAAAACAATATCGACTGCTCTTTCTTACTCGAACGCCTGAATTTCTTCGTACCGAGGTTGAATTCGAGATACGATAGCACCTTCCTAGTTCCGTTTGCGAGGACAGATGTCACGAGAAGGGCGCCGATCTATACACTATCTTGGATTGGTAATAGGCTTGAAGATAATCTATTTCACTGGGTATGATTTATTATAATTCATTGTCATGTTCTTTTTCTTTTTCTTACATAGTAGCAGCTATTGTCTAATGTATCCTGCCAATGCTGCTTATTTTTTTTCTTTTCTTCCCTACACACATGATGTATATACTTTGTATGTTGTAAAATATTATCTTGTAATTGGGCTATGCCTGTTGGATAATAAATAGTCTATTATTATTATTGTTATTATTATTATTAAATAAATATATATATATATATATATATATATATATTCTCTGACTACAATGTTTCATCAATTTTAAGGTTTTTAACAATTTTTAAAGTTTTTAACTTAAAATTTTTAAATTTTAACATGTTTGTAATTGTCCAAACGGTTTTTTTAATTACGTTTACCACATTTGTGTTGGCCCAAATTTATTACTTCTGTATGTAGAAGATCTTGTGTTTTTTACTAAAATTTATATACTGCAGCCTATGTAAGTGATTATTTTTTCTTTTATATTGCTTTCTGGTTGTAATCGAGAATTCTATTAAACAGGTTTTTGAAAAAGGATGGAATAACATCCGAAACGTCAAACGCTAAATTGGTATTTTATTTCTTTACAATTTCAAAAAAACCCTAA
>SMLS01065711.1:0-20700 GCA_004785975.1 Popillia japonica | reverse complement strand
AAATCTTAAAATTGATCAATTTCTAGTTCTTGAAATAGAACTTATTCTCGTATTACAATAATATCAATAAATTTGAAGATATTTTTAAGATCTTTTTATTGGTGAATTTTATTCTTAAATAAGAACTTACTATTGCATTACACCTAACAATAAATTGAACTAAGAATAGCAACTGTGAAGGGAGTTTCGAATCTTTTTAATGTTAACAGTGGTATGTCCTATGTTAAAAGGTTATGTGATGTGAGTGAAGATCACATGAAGACCTTTAATGTGTACACGTTTATCACAGCTGATAATTCGTGGTAATTACGATAATTCAGAGAGTACCTAGATATTATATTTGTAGTCTAAGCGATACATATAGTTTGAGGATCTGTTGGAAAATCGTTCTGTACTAAATTTAAGTTTCCCTTTTTCGCAATTAACCATGGTCTAATCCATTACCTCCTTGTTACTCTTGCTTTTTCTAAATCTTTCATTTTTAGTAACATTAAGGAGAATACAGCTTTTCTTAAATTTGTTAATTGTTTCGTTGCCATTTTGAACTTACTCCCTGCATTAAAGCTGCAAATAATCTATATGAATTTAGTAATTCATAATTACAAATATTACATTGTCGTTCAACGAATTGTAGTTATTTAAATTTGAATTAAAGTAAGTTTGGAATTACTGTCATACAAGTGTCGCAGGTTAGTACTGTCGGTCACTATCCACTATTAAAACAAAAATTACTATAAAATTGAAGTTAAATTGACGCAAAATAGAACATGCTCTTTCTTCAATTTCTACAACTTACCCAAGTTCTTTAAATTGATCTATTTATTGACAAATGTAAAGCTACCAGCTACAAGCTTAAAATTGAAGAGAAGTAGAACTAGAAATTGAACTTAAAATTGAACTTGAAATTGGCAGATGTAAAAACCTAACTTGACGTCAAGTCGTCTAAGTTCTAGGAATTGATCAATAAATTGACAAATGTAAAACCAGCTTTAGGAAAAAATTGTATAGCGGCAAATTCAAACTATCCCCAACCATTTATGATCGCATTGTATTATGAAGGTAAACAGACACAAACGTAACCTGTATGCGGGCACGTATTGTAGCCTACCACATACATTAGATCAAAAGTGGATATTCGTAAGGGCTGCCTACAATGAATACCGCGTAGAACTTATAACCAATAAAATATTAAATACATATTAACAAATATTTAAAATCTGTACTCTACCGCAGCGAACACAAGATGTTTATCAGAGCATAAGAAATAATATGAATTATGTCAAGTCCCGCTTGAATAATATTGTAAGAAAAAAAATATGTATGCATGTATTATGTACATATGTAGGTGCATATTACAATACCGTAGACATTGTATTCATCATGCCGCTTATAATTACTACTTCCTAAAACTTATGAGCAATAAAATATTACAAATATCTTCCACATTATATTTAAATACTACACTAAACAGTAACATCTACCATAATATTTTTATACTCATAATTCTGTTAAATCCTATCGAAAGCTCTACGGTCCGAGTCTCTACAACGAGAGCTTTTCGTTCAAAGTAAAAATAGAAAATAAAATAAAGCAAAAAATAAAATCAAAAACTACAAACTCGACGTTTCGCCACTGATATAATGTGGGCGACGACTAGGGCTGTGGGATAACAAAATTTTCCTATCGAATAACTATAGTTTTCAAATATCGATAATATTTATTAATCGATACATCGATATTACTATTAATATATCAATATTGCTATCGATATATCAATACTATAATACTATCGATATATTGATGTATCGATTAATCGATGTTATCGATATTTAAAAATTATCGTTACTCGACAGTGAAATCTAATTGTAGGAAAAATAAAACATCTGTTAGTTATTCCGGTCCTACACAATATGGTATTTACTGTAATTGGAAAATTTCTAACTGTGTTAACCAAGGTAAGGCGACAGTGTTTTTATTTCTACGTATTTTATAACTTTAATGTTTTTCTGTGTTTTCTAAATGTGGATCCTTTATTCTTAAGAAACCGCGCAGACAGGCGAAATAACATTAATAAGCAATGACAGAGTTTTCCCATAATGTCGCCTTCACTAATTGTCTTTGCAAAGAAGCTATGTTTACGTATTTTTTGACTATTCACTAAAATTGTGGGTTTATATTGGCGTTTATGTGGTTGTGATGATTAAGATTTGAAAACAAAAGAACACAAGCTTTAAAAGTGTTTCCAATAATGAGTTGCTCCGCCACGATCTGTAATGCACTCATCTAGACGGCTTGGCATGCTATTAATCAAGTGATCTATAGCTACTATCGTCCCAAGGTTCTTGAATCCGTTGCTGAAGATCGTGTAAATTATCTGGAGGGTGCGGTAAATTACCCAGTCGCCTACCAATCATATCCCATACATGTTCAATGGGTGACAAATCAGGCGACCGAGCAGGCCATGGGAGGACGGCAATGTTAGATTCTTCCAAAAACCGTGTTGTAGCCCTTGCCGTATGAGGGCGCGCATCATCCATCAAATGTTGGATTTTTACGTTCTCCACGCATCCGTCTGACCCTCCTACGGCCATCGTGGGCCCACAAGCAAAATCGAGACTCGTCACTAAACACAATTTGATGCCATTCTTGCGCCCAATTAACCCTTTCGTTGCTCCACTCTAGTCTGCGTAGACAGTGAAGTGGTGTAAGAGGAAGACATAAAAATGGACGATATGAACGCAACCCATAAGATCTTATCCGGCGATAAACAGTTGACATTGACATTCTGAGTACTGTACCTCTCATCGAATCATTTGCAATTGATCGAGTTGTTGAAAATCTATCTCTTGTGGCCAAAAGTCTTAAGCGACGTTCTTCGCGATCTGTAGTCCTTCGAGAACGTCCAGATCCACGGCGACGATGTTGAACCCCTTCCTCGGACCATTTGGACCAACATCTCAATACCGATGAAACATTTCGGTTTACACGACGAGCAATTTCTCTTAGCGAAAGTCCGGCCTCTCTCATACCAATAATACGGCCACGTTCAAAATCACTTAATTGGACAAAATGTTGATGTTGACGTACTCTCGGCATTGTTATCAAGTTCAGAATGAAATTGTGAAGAAATAACAACAATTTGCAAACTTGACAGTTACTAAGTAGTCTAATACTTCAAATTTGTAGTTACTAGGTGCTATGGAAACAACAGGCAAAAAAATCTACTTGCTAGATTTTATTCAAATTTTAATCATCAATTTGTTTAATGAAAATAGACGTTTCCTGAAAATTTCAATAAAATCGTTCGACAACTTCTAGGTGTTGCAATTTTTCTGGAAGTCGGTATATATAAAGTTGGTTTTTCCAATCAAATTAGTTCAGTAACTAGGACTGTATACATTATCTTTGGACACATTATAATAAAATGGCAAATAATAGAAGTTTTATTTGGGACTACTTTATTAGAGAAGACTATTTTATTAGAGAAGACATCAATGTTTAAGCTGCAAGAACAGAATTAGTAATAGAGAAAACACCTCAAATCTCATATCTCATTTGAAATGTAAATATCCGATGAAATTATTTGAGTCACTCTTGCATTTAATGGAAGTTATTGTTGGGCAACATGTTGTTTTAATTTATCTGCATTCAGAATATAGTAATGGCAAACATCCCAAATTGATATTCTGAATTTGACAATAAAACCGTTAGAAATGATATCTACCCATTTATCAGCAGAAGATTACATAACGGCCTCTGCAATTATTCCTGTTTGTCATAAAATACCAAGTAATGCGACAGATATATTAACTAGCATCTTGACTAAAGTGGATAACATTTTAAAACGTAGATACGCTAATTCATTTCTCTTAAGTAAGGTCGCGTTTGTGGATCCGATATTTATTTAAATCGATATATGGATCTGTCAAAGAATGATGTTGAAACAACCATGAAAGATCTAAGAAAAGAAATGGAAACTGTAGTGATTACAACAACTACAACAAAATCGATACCAAACAAAAAGAAAAGAAAGGTTTAACAGCTATAGTAGAGACAACGAGAGAAAGTTCTTGTTGTCTGTTTTGGAGAAAATTGTGAATGAAATTTAGATGTTCAAAAATTTACCAAGCATAGATGTCGAACAGGATTCGTTAGACTGGTGGAAATACAGTCGTATGAATTTCCGTTACTGGCACAATTGGCAAAAAATACTCATTTTTACAAGCCACCAGCGTCGCATCTGAAACCATGCCGAACATTTCTATTTTTAAATAAATCTGTAGTTCCAAGAACGTCTTAATAATATTTGATATATACTTATCCGCTTTTTTATGTTTTATTAATAAATACATAGAACACTAAGATGTCAGAAAGTGTCACTAACTCGACGTATCAACCACGCTAGAGGCGAAAACTTTCTAACCTTCACTCGTAACGAAGCTATCTTCTGTCCAGATTGTAGTTCTTTTTCTTCTTATTTAGTTATTCTTTTACTTAGATTTATTATTTTTGGCATTGTATATATTTACACTACTATAATGCGGTCAAAACCCAGAAATCTCACTTCCGTCCATCATGCAATTCAAAAACAGTATTTACTAAATATCGCATTAATTTAACTATATTACATGAAATGAATTGTAGACAACATCCACTCAAAGAGTTCTTGCACGCTCCCCACTCTCTACACCTATTACAATAAATTTAAGTAAGTGGGAATATATCAACCTAAAGTCCTCGGCCGCAACCAGAAAATTGATGATGCTATAAATTAACATCTCTCTGATAACAGCATACTTATCTATCTGGGACGAAATAAATGCAGGCAAAATTATCGTAACAAATGGTAATTAAATTCATACGTATGTAGGTTCTTTTTACATTTGTTTTTAATGTAGAGAAAGAGTAGCATATTTAGCGTACAGGTAGGTACACAACTACGATACTTCAACTGTGAATTGAGAAACCAATTATTCTTAGCTCATGTAAAAGTAAACTCAATTTTGTTACTAATGGCATGTAGTTTTGTATATACATACATATGTCTGTACATAACTAGATAGATTGGTAAAACCTTGTGTTCTGCAATCCTAGTTGTAATTTAATAACAAATAACTCGACAATACATGTTTTATGGCAATTAACATTATAACAGAACGCAATCGTCCTTTAAGTGACAGAAAGTTTCGTTATTTTTGGGCTGAAATAGATACTGCATGTGAGCATCTCTTTCTTCACTCCTATATATTTTGGTTGAGCTAAAGCTTAAAAATTGACCAAATTTTGTCAATATAAAACGAGAAAATGAAATTGTGACCAAAACATCATCTTGCAGCTGATCTAATATTGAATGTCATAACTAATTTGCTTAGAAAATGGTAATGAAATGATTTTTTATTAGTGGTTAAGTATTTCTCTTTACGTAACTAGTTATAAAAAATAAAACAATTCTTAGCTTGATAATATTCACTGGATCTGCTGGTGGCGAAGTAAAACACCGACCCACTTTCGACCACAAAAACACCAAACACTTTCATAAAGTGCCAGCGCACTTGAACAGCATAGGTGTCATTATCAAGGCAATAATAAAACTAAACAAAAATACAAACTAAACTTAACAGGAAACTTCAGAGTTAAGAAATAAACAACGTCAATCCGATTCCGACATTATTTGCTTTGCATTAAAGAAAACAATGACAAATGTGGAATAGGGCTATGGTATCTGATCATTAAACGCAACTGTGTTTGAAAATCTCCAAACTGTCAAAAACATTTAGAAATTTACAATTTCCAATCGGTCCAATGCATTTAACAATTATGTATAAGTGATCAATGCTGTGATCCTCGAAAATATTTTCGGCAACACTAGACTTTTCAATTCTATAATGTCTAAGATTAACCATAGGCTCTTTGAACCTAGTTGAGATGGAACACCTCATTTGCCCAAAAGGTATAATTTAATTTTTACAATTGATTTCGTAAATACCTGACTTTTCTTTTTTATCTTTAGTTTTCTCAATAGTACATCTGACGGCCTTTTTAATATTAAATAATCAGTTTGCAACCATAAAGTTTACATGTGGAAAAGAGAAATACGGTCAGTCAAAAATATCTCAAAAAATATCATTACATAACATTGATCACTTCTACCGCTAAATTGATTCGACCTATTAGTAATTGTAAATTTCAAAATGTTTTTGAAAGTTTGGGAAGTTACAAACACAATGTGCATAATGAATAAGTACAACGATCCTATTCCACATTTGTCATTGTTTTCTTTACTGCGAAGTTATTGATGCGAATAGGATTGACGTTGTTTACTTCTAACTTTTGGGTTTTCTGTTAAGAAACATTATCCGAGACGTAAGGGTCTATAGAAGCGCTGAGTTATCAACAGACCATTTTTTGCTGGCAGCAACGTTTAAAGAAATCGATGACAAACAATATGATTTCAAAATAAGAAAGAATAATAAGACCGAAATAAAAACTATCAAAGCTTATAGACTGCACACTGAAGAGATAAGAGATAAATATGCTGAATTGATAGCAATGGAGGTACTACGTATAGAGGAAGAATTGCAATATATGACTTTAGAGGAGAAATGGCAAACATTTAAGAAAATCGTAAATAAGGCCGGTACTGAATCATGTGGCATCGCATTTAGCGGAGGATCCAAGAAAAGAACGAGCTGGTGGAGCCAAGACATTAAAAATATAATTAAAAGAAAGAAAGAGACATGGAAAGAATACCTACGAAAAAAATCTGAAGAAAGTTACGGGAAGTACAAAGAGGTTAGAAGGATAGTCACAAAAGAAATTAAAATAGCAAAAGCTAAGGAATGGGAAGAGTTTGGGGCTAAGATGGAGAAGGATAGTAGAAGTAATCAGAAATTATTTTACAACGTGCTAAAAAATATGAACAATAAAAAACGACTTATCAAAGGAAGGCAAATTAAAGACAAGGGAGGAAGAATTCTTACGGAAATTGAAGAAATAATGCCTAGATGGAAGGAATACTTCCAGAATATCTTGGAAGGTACTGAAATAGAAGATAATGTAATGGAAATCTGTAACACTAACATCAACTTCGAAGAAAACTCAGGGATGGAATTTGAAGAAGTAGAGAATGCAGTACGAAAGTTGAAGAATGGGAAAGCACCAGGGGTGGACAATTTAAAATCAGAGCTGCTAAAGTACATGGGTATTGAAGGATATAGATTACTGCACAGAATTATTGGCGAAGCATAGAAAGCAAAGCAAGTCCCAAATGACTGGAAAACTTCAGTGATTATTCCAATCTATAAAAACGGAGACCGAAAGAACTGCTCTAATTATCGTGGAATATCGCTGATCTGTTCTGCTTGCAAAGTGTACGAAATTGTATTGGAAGCAAAGCTAAGAAGGGCAGTAGAAAATAAACTACATGGAGCACAGAGTGGATTTCGACCTGGATACATAACACAAGACCATATTTTCACGATAAAAAATATACTGGAAAAGTTCTTAACTTACAACAAAGAAATATACATGTGTTTTATCGATCTAGAGAAAGCTTTTGACAAGGTAAAGAGAGAGGAAATATGGAATGCTTTAGAAAGTAATGGTGTAGAAGTAGTACTAATTGAAGCAATTAAATCGCTGTACAAGAATACCACAAACACAGTCAAGGCAAACAACCATGAGACAAAGAAATTCAGAACAACACAAGGAGTTAGGCAAGGAGGAGTCCTCAGTCCCCTACTTTTCCTGATATTCATGGATCAAATTATTAAAAATTGTAGCAGATCCAGTAGGAAGATGAACGTACATAGGCTATTATAAAATGAATAGTATCCAAATTAGCGAATGTGTATTTGCCGATGATATTGTAACTTTTGCTAGTACGGAGAGAAATTTACAATACAATGTAGATTTATGGAGTAAAGAACTTGAGGACAGAGGAATGAGAATAAACACCAGTAAGACAAAGACCATAGTAGTATCAAATGATAAAGATAGAAAAGTAATGATAAAAATCAATAATAATACAGTCGAGCAAGTAGAGAATATTAAGTATCTAGGAGCAGTAATAGACAGTACAGGTAAACAAGAGGAAGAAATAAACCACAGAATAACCAGCACAATAAAATTGTTCCATTGTATTAGGAGAGGCTTAATTAACAAAAAGGAAATCAGCAATAACACTAAGATGACAGTCTATAAGAGAATTTTCTTGCCAACACTGCTACATGGCTGCGAGTCTTGGGTATTGACTGAAAAGCTTCACAAGAAGATACAAATAGTGGAAATGAAATACTTGAGAAGGGTGGCGAATGTGACAGTGATGGACAAAATAGGAAATAACACCATAAGCGGGTGGCTAAATATTGGAAGTGCCAGGAAATACGTGGAGGACTCGCAAATGCGATGGTGGGGTCACTTAAAGCGACTAGATGAAGGAAGACAAGTTAGAAGAGTATGGGGTGCCAAGAGAATAGGAACGAGAAGAAGAGGTAGACCCCGGATGACTTGGGATAATGAAATAGGAAGAGTATTGAAGAGTAAGGGATTATCGTGGAAGCAGACCGAGATTCTAGCGAAGGACAGGAAGAACTGGAGAAAGAAGATCAAAAAAAGTTGATACAGCAAAACCTGAAGAGAAAGAATATCCTCTACACTTAACAGTAGAAAAGGGACTGATTATATATATATTTGTTTAATTTTATTATTTTTTTATTTATTTAATGACAGCCTTGCTGTTAAAACACGTTGGCAATTTATCAAAATGTTTGGTGTTTTTATGGGTAAAAGTGAGTGTTTAAATCCCTAAAGTCATACCATTTTGAACAGTGCCACCTTGTGTGTCAACATTTTGATAAAATTAACGACAATCCCGCACTCCTCATTGTCCTTACAAGTTGGTTTTTAACTTATCCGTGCACGTTACATCTCTTAATTCAGAGAACATAACGATGGTATTCAAGGTATTTCGCACATGATTACAATGAATAATTTTAAGCAAAAATGATTCTATTTATTTCTTTGAATTCCTAACGTTCGTAATTTAAACAGTACACTTATTACAACTGTTCAATGCGACCCCAGCCTTGTTTAATATATAACCCAATTTTTGTTGCAATTTTCTATCTTGTTTTTCACCTTTTACCGCTGCATAAATCTTCACCATAACTTAGTCCCTAGTGTTAGATTTTTGCATTAGTTATATGTCCACACATGAAAAAACAAATTAGTTGATATCGGGAGATCGTGTAATCGAGATAATATAAAATTCAGATCGCCCTTGTGAGTTAAAGAAGAATGCCATCGAGTAACGGAGATTTCATTTTTTGTTGTTCCAATTTCCGTCGAATAACTTACGTAATTATTAATTACTCTTGCCCAAACGTTTATGGAGAATCTTCTATAAAAACTAGATATCGCGAGCACCATGAGAGTATAGTCAGATCGCATTGGTTTTCTTCCTCAATTCGGTTTAAGAAACATGGCTGCTAATAGAAGAAATACGAAGGTTACAGTGTTTGTAGAAGGTGACGGTTTGGGTATCGTCATAGATATTCCGTAAGTGAGGCGGTTGTATTCCAAATATATTAAATATAAGAAACGGGCAATGAGGACAATTAATTAACAGCTTTTGGCATCCATCCATACGACTTGCCAAATTAAAACAGTATATAAACTAAAACCATATTTCGAACACCGATAGAAATTCGGAAAACGTGAAAAGAATCATTTTGTTGAAAATTAATAATTGAATATCTTGGATACCTCGGTAGCCAACTTGTAGACATAACCTACCAGTCTTGTTCACTATAGAATGCATTTTAATATTATCTGCTTACTTGCATTAATGGCAGATTGTGCAACACAAAACGATATCTTAACAATAATGTGTAAAAAATCATTTGTCTGTATCGTGTAAACACTAGGAGATAACACGGGAAAAAACTCCAAAACAATTTACAAAAGTTAATTCGTACCGTGACAGAGTACTTACAAATCGACAAGCACCCTGCGAACTCAGGTTTGTCGGTAGAAGTAAATGTAATTTATAGGATGTTAAACCAAGTCAGATGAACGTAAGACCAACGAGAATTCTTCTAACTTCGGTTAACTTCTAGTTCATCCGTTCTCTATTAACGTTATGGTCGGAACGGAACTAACTTTGTCGAAGAATGCGGTTTGTACCATCAATCAATAGTCTTCTTTAGTGTTTCGGTTTGTTTGAAAAATTACGAGCTAACACTACTCCGTTTTCGAATCACAAGCTTTGCATATATCTTCGTTAGACTTGTGGAAAATGTGTTTACGTGAAAACGTATCTTTTATTTTTAGTCTAGTCGGAACGTTACGTTCAGCCAGTTAGATGGTTAATTTAATATAAAACAGAGATGTATTCCAACATACATATATTTACAATTCGCCCAAATATTCAATTTTATAAAAATTGAGAACTAATATTTTGTGTAAATAAAGCGTACATATATAAAAATAACTAGCTAAGTATTCAGAATTAACATCGTTTAAAGTAAATTTCATCAAAAACCCACTTTCCTTACCAATCTACCCGCTCAGTATTTCAATTTCGAAAAATCCCCTTCTTAAAGAATGTTTACAATATAAAATCAATACATAAAACTAATTTGTACGTCTAACCAATTACAACCAACTTCAACTTAATTTCGAACATATACAGGTAAAACTATAAAAGCAAAGCAAAATGTACGGTGCAAGTCAAATACAAAAATGAAAATATGTACCTTCATTAATATCCCCCCTATATCCTTGATAAAAATGTTCTCTAGATATCATAGAACAAGAAACATATGTATTTCAAGCGAGTGATAAAAAAACAACGACAGACGATGTGTGCCAGATATAAAGCAACCATAAATAAATTTTTACAACACGATAATTACTATTCTCAGAATAGACAATTTATTTGCGAAATTGCGTGAAGGAAAGTATTAGGTAGGTACTGCAGTTTAAACATCAATCAAGCGTATTTACATACGCCAGTAAGTGAAGACATCACTATGCTACAAACGATTAGTACACTTATAGGAACTAACAAAGTAAAAAAACTAGTATTTAGTATAAAAGTTACACCAAACATATGGCAACATTTTATGGATCCGATATTAGTTGATCTTCGACGATGTACTTGTTCAAACAAATAGTGAAAAAGATCTTGTGAGAAGAATTAAGCAATACTTAAACAACTAACTTAGCTTTGTTTTTTGTTATTTTATGGTACGTACACAAGTATTTTGTTTACTGTAAGAATCGTCATGTACAGTCTGTATTGATTTTCTTATGCCAATAAAGGTTATATATATATATATATATACTTAAACAACTACAAAAAATAACTTGCATTTAAATAAAAGTAAACGTCCATTTGTTATAAATACGATCACTATGTGGGCCACAAAATAGAAGAACATTACACCATGGATGGAGGCCATTACAAGTTGCAGTCAATCAAAGAATATTTCAGAACTATTATTAAAGATTGAATTTTATAAAATTAAGCTCTTGACTAGGTTTTTTGCCATGTTTTTCCCTAGTCCTTGAACAGAATTGTTAGAGCTTGACAAAAAATACATTGATATAAGGAGCGTTATTATTATCATTATAAATTTACATTTCAAAATATCTTAAATTGTCCACTATATTGTAAACATAATCCTATATATCACTGAATTTCTTTGACTGTAGATAATTTTGTTGATAGGCATGGCTAGTTATTTATTTATAATTTGACACTAAATAAATGTCAATTTTATTCCACTGACGAAGTTGAAAAACTATCAGCAAAATAAGATTAAAGATTGTGTATTTTTTTAAAGAAAAATTCCAAATACCAATGGACTATGAAAAAAAAAATCAATATTGTTGCAGATTAGTATTGCTAACTTCCATTACAGCCATTAAAGCTTTTACCAGCTGGCTTCTTCATTATGCTATATTTATTCCATATCAAAACACTAAATTCTATGAAAATGAAAATTATGTCTGAAGATTTCCTATGAAAAATGTAAGTAATACTGAAAATTTAAGGGAAGATTTTATATTCTTAGTAGATCAGTTTCAGGTATTGTTCGATACTTAAGAATAAGAGCATTAAAGTACATGTAAGTAAAGATTCTGGTGTATACAAACTATGAGATCTCTACGAACAAGAATCAGATTATCAAATGAAGATACTGAGAAACTTAGTACACAAAATGGATGCATTAATGATACCCAAATGTGTAAAACAAGAATACTTCAACAGCTCCATGTAGTGCACATAGGAACGGTTACGACAAAGAAATTAGCTCGCACTTTTATATGGTGCAACGGCATACACAAGGTCAATTTCAAAACAGATTGACTTATTACACAGATACCTAATGAGATTATGAGCCAAAAAATACAGTAGGAGATAAGAATCAAGTAGGAGACAGAGTGCAAACTACGAGGGGTTATATTTGTATTCCCGGACAAGGCATGAAAACAAAAGACTAGAGCAAAAACAAAATTTCATTTTTCAAGCTCTTCCCTTTTCCCCTGCCTTTGAATACTGATATAACACCGTTTCAATAACATATTTAATCCAGTATAAGAATATTCATTTGGTTTTTATGCAAAATGGCGCTCAACTGCTGCTATAAGTTGGTCATTGTCCCTAAATTTTGTCCCCCTTGTTTGTTTTTTTGAGATTCCGGAACAAAAAATAGTCACTGAGTGTTAAGTTTGCACTATAAGGTAGATGTTCAATTTCTTCCAAGCCACAATCAGCTGCAGCAGGTGTTGAAAGTCTGGACTTGTGCACTGGTACATTGTCGGCCACCTTGCGTCAGTTTTCGGCGTCTCTTCACTTTAGTAGCATATCTAAGGCGATGCATCAGGTTTTCATAAAACTCGCACGTTATCGTACTACCCTTATTCATATAATCAATTAACAAAATCCCTTGACAGCCCCAAAAAATGCTCGCCATTATTTTTCTTGCAGAAGGGGTAACTGTAAACTTCTTGGGAGGCCTGGAACCCTTAACATGTTACTACATCGACTCTTGTTTCGACTCAAGTTCATAAAGATGAACCCCAGGTTTCATCTCCAGTGACAAGTCAATTGATAATTAAATCTGGCTCATGTCCACAGCGCGCCAAGAATTGTTCACAGGTCTTCCCGGTATTCCCGGGTATTCGATTTTATTCATTTCAAAGCGCGACCACACAAATTGACAGATAATAAAATTAATAATGTTGCAATTGTTTTGTAGTTTTCCACACAAGTTATCAATGCGTATGTGATTATAAAACATATAAAAGCGATCCCTCGTATAGCTGATGATAGCAAAGTCTGCAAATTTGAGTAGTAAGACATAAGTAACGTTTTCATTATATTTTTGCTGATTTTGCAGACGCAGTCTGATCGGCGCAAGCTATCAAAAAAAATGTAGTATACTTTTCTAGAGCATGAAATTCTCTACAAAAAAGTCTCGGAGAGCACTATTCTAGCTGTTATGGTCTTCAAGTTATACTATTTACAAAGGTGTTATAAGTGTTGATTGTACCTCTCTTTGCGTATCCTAGCATTGTCCACGCATACCAATTAAAATATTTCGATACCGGTATACAAATGGCAACACTATTAGCAGAAAAAATGCAATGTAAAATTTTCGTGGTTCTATACTAACACAGTTTTACAAAACCCTTACAAATAAATAACTCTCAAAAATGGACGTTGATCATTCGTTTACCAAAGCCCGTGTAACAACAAAATATTATTTAGAACTAAATTTTAACCCAGACCTGTGGTTGCAAACTACACATATTTTCGTACTAAATCTACGTACCCAGTCAGAAAAACTTATTGTAGCGTAAATATTTTTTTCCTATAACCAATACTACGAAACAAACAAAATAACCTTCCACACCCTTTTTTCCCTAAATATTTACGTCATCGATAAGGACATGCAAAACAGTTGAAATCTTTTTTCGAATTGTTTGGTCCTCTGCTACAGTTTCTGAGTTTTACCATTACAAATGATATCAAAAGTTTCACCAGTCCAAGTTTCTATTCGGAGAACTTCTTGGTTTTGACTGAATCATGCTAGTAGTAATATATACAGGCTGTTACAGTTGTTAGGCTCGAAAGAAGTGAGAAATCTAAAATCTGTTAAATTGAGACAAAGTTTGATTTGTTTGTAAAATTGCTATATTCTACCTTAAAAGTTATTTTATTATTTGTAGAATAATTAAAGTTGTTAATGGGGCTGTTGCTGTTGCTAATATTGTTTTCAATAAATTTGAAATAAAATCAAAGTAAAAGAGAGATGATTTTATTTCCTTCAAATTTTTCTAAAATATAAATTGTGTTTGGAAACATTTTTTTTTCCTAACGGCACCATATACATATTTCTTAACATATATTTGTATTTATATGTCGTGAAAATATATTAGTTAAATGGCTATATACTTATAATGGCACCAACATATAATATGGTGACCATGGAAAACAAGGAAGTTAATTATAATCAAAACTGGTCAAAATGTTTCAAACAAAATACAGGGTGTCCGCGAAATACAAAGCATGCTTTTAAGGGATGATAGCTAGGGATTGTAGCTATCATCCCTTAAAAGGATGCTTTGTATATCGCGGACATCCTGTATAACAGTACCATTGTAGTGATCCCAAAGAAATGTCTGCAGAATGTGTTAGACTTATTACAATTCCTATAAGAACAAAAGAAAAAAAATTAAATATTTCAAAATTACAAATCGTAGAAGACTTTTAATACGAGATTTCGTTCAGCATTAACAAAACGCGAGTTTGACACAACCGACTTTGTACCACATCTTACCGTTTTCGATATCTCGCTTGAGCTTGGAATTTGTTAGAACAGGTGTATAATAATACAAAAATAAATATAATAGCAAATAAAATCAAAATTAAATACACAAAGAAAAATATAACATTTACCAACTCTCTTGTTAAAACAGGTAAGTATCTGCAGGCATCTTTGTATCGAATTTAAAACACAAAACAAACAGACTAACTTTCCATAATGTTTCTAGATTTGAGCTTTATATACAACAATTTATTGTATTGTATAATACCATGATATCTACAATTAAATTGGTCAATGGTGGTCATGGATTTTAAAATTATTGTCGTAGCGTGCATCGTACATTTAGGTATGTCATAATTTTTTGAATATCAAAATCTGTCAAGTTATTGAGTTGAAATTTTCTAATCCTGCACGGTTTTTGAATCATGGTTCTCACCACAGAGCACAAAATTTAAATTATTGAAGCCTGTATTCGAACGGATGTGCTAGTTAATGGAACTTGGGAATACAGTCAACGTTTGTGTTTGGACAATTTTCGAGAGCACGTCCCAGCCATAGCAGTATTACCGGACAATTTTTATGCATGCCTTACAAATTGTGTTGAACTGTTTCGCGAAACTGGTTCTGTAACGCATAAAAAAGATGCTGGTAGACCAAGAGTTTGTACAGAAGAAGTTATTAATGACGTTCGTCAACGTATGGAAGAAGAGCCTACAAAACCTTTAAAACGTCTCTCTCAAGAAATTCAGCTTTCTTATGGAACATGCCTAACGATTGTAAAGGAGGACCTGAACATATAAGATGCAATCAAATCAAGCTCTTCTGCCTGCAGACCACCCCAGACGCCTTGCGTACTGCCATTGGTTCGTTAATAATTTAATGAATGACGATCTGCTGAACTTAACTTTTTATTCTGACGAAGCTTGGTTCCACCTTTCGCGATACATCAATTCTCAGAATATGCGAATGTGGAGCACTGATAACCCGCATATTTTTATTGAAACGCCACTGCATGCTCAGAAAATTGATGTTTGGATGGCAGTTTCTCGCAGAAGAATAATTGTGCCAATTTTTTTCAATTTCACCGTCAACGCAGAAAGGTACAGAAATATTTTTTTGACTGAATTTGTGCAACAGTTAGACGATGATGAACTTCAATACGGTTATTTCCAGCAAGACGGTGCAACAGCACATACTACACGAGAAAATCTTGCTTTTCTTCGCGAGTTTTTTGATGATCGGCTGATAAGTTTGCACACGGAAGTTGAGTTTCCTCCGAGATCACCTTGTTTGACAATTATGGATTATTTTATCTTATGTAAAAAATAAGATTTTTGCAAATCCGATACATAATTTGCAAGAATTGCAACAAAGAATTGTTCAGCAATGTGTATCCATAGAAATGCTGCAAAACGCTTTTCACAGCAAGAAGAGGCGCGTAAACTTGTGCATTGAACAAAACGGGGGACATTTCCAACAATTATTGTAATTTAGTTTTTCTGGTTAGGTAATACAAACATTATTTATTTCATAACTTGTAGTTCATAGGTTCATAGGTAACACATTTGTAGGTTATTGATAATGTCAGTGTAGCTTGACAATGATTGAATTATTTCAAAAGGATGATTTAAACCAAAAACTAAAACAAGCGTTTTATATTCCATGACCAACAATGACCAATTTAATTTTTGATATCATAGTATAATGACATGGCTCATTCTTTCTTGATATATTTCAATGTACATAAAGCTCTTTTTGTTTTTCATATTTAATTCAATCAAATCAAATCATATTAAAATGCGAAGTTACCAAACTATTTCTGAATATTATTGGCGAAAAACATCATCAACATCAAGGGTTTATAAAACCTACAAACAACATATGTAGTATCGTCAGTAGACAACTCATCTATATTTCGTTAAAGTAGAATGTTCATTGCTAAACAATACATTACCGTAGCTAAGATACAAAGGCAAACACCTAGTGAAACGAACGTTAACATTCAACACGTGATTCAGGACACACCGGTCACGGTACTGCAAATTCGAATCGCCATCAAGCGTATCACCAACGTTAACGCTAATTGTAGAAATTCTCCTAAGTAAAGTTTTGAAGTTGTGCATTGGATGTTATTGGAAGCCGATCTGCTCCTATTTTATATTTTGAGAATCAATGGTAATCTGGTCATACATGAAAATAAATACAGTTAGAATAAGCATACGTCAGATAACGCTTCTATAATTATGAAAAAATATTCAACCTTCTACACAAAAACACGGGCTGATGTGTAAACAATCTAATAACTTAAAACTACGGAAATATTTTCACCTTGGATAACGTAATTTTATTGTGCGAAATCGGTAACAATAAGGATATTGCCAATTTCATAATTAACTAAGAAAATGAAATTGTTAAATTTCATATCTCGAAAACAAGAAAGTGTCGAGCATAAGTGCATTACAACCATTTCTCGTCAACATCTCTATCTCATACACACACTGTACACAAGTATGATACTCGTGACTGAAAACATACCTATGTATTTACACGGATTGTTAGCCGCAGAACTTTTCTGTAAATTAAAACAATTCACACTAATAAACAATTTAATAGAATACATTACGATCTTTGTCGGTAGAATGTCACATAAATGTTTGCCAAAATATTATGGTAAAGGAGAACTTATCGAACACGTCAATATTAGAAACTAAGACCTTCTTAGTAGTCCTTATTTTAATCTATACAAGAAAAAATTGGTCACACACATTGTGTTCTGCAATGAAGAAAGTACAGGCGCTACAGCTCCTAATACATTATAAAGATATTAGTCGCTTCACTTGGGCATACCGAAAGAATAAGATTCAAAGCTTTATTTGTAGTGTATACATTGAAGTTTCCTGATTTTGTGGTTTTGGAAGCTGACTTTTTCAAAGTGGTCCGGAATTGTGAAGCGTAAGTCATAAGAACGGTGGTGGTAGGCCAAGAATCGTGCAGAGTAAACTATTGCAAATGTTCGACAAATTATTAACGCAGCACCATCTTTGCGAAGAGTCGTACAGCAAGTTTCCGTATCATACAATACGTGCAGAACAATTTTAAGGAGATACATTGTTTTATTTCCTTATAAGATGCAAGCATATCATAACCGTAGCATTTATTGAACAACAATGACCTCTTGGATATGAAATTTTTTACAAATGAGGCTTGGTTTCATTTCTCATGGTATACTAATTCACAAACCACGGGAATGTGGAGTGCTAAAACCCTCATTTATTTCGTAAGACTCCGCTGCATTTTCAGAAAGTTAGGGTCTAGATTTATGTTTCTCGCAGATGATTGGTCTTTGAAGGAACCATCAATGCCCAAAGGTATCGAGACAACATCCTAGAACCCTTCATAAACCAGCTGCACGAAGGCGACCTATAACATGAATATTTCCAACAAGATGGTTCCACTTGTCATACGATTCCGCAATCTATCGCTTATTTACGACAATTTTTTAGGGATCGTCTGATCAGTTTACGTTGTGAACCTGGATACCCCTCAATATGAGCAGATCTGAAGATTACTTCGTTTTGTCACATGTGAAGAACATCATTTGTTACCAGTTCCACATTTCTTGATTTTCGAACTGAACAATTGAAGAATGTGCCAATATACGCCTAAAATGCTCCAGAACACATTTTTAACTATCAAAAAGTGTGTAAATTTGTGTTGCATCAAAATGGCGGCCATTTGCAATATCACATGTATGTATATATAGATTGAAAATAAACCATAAATAATCCCATAGGTACAAAACATTACATTTAAAATAACTCTAATCTCGACGGCGTAAATATTGTTAGCAATTATTTGACAAGATGATTAGCTTGCATAACCTATATATGTAATTTCAACTACTGACGATGAGTTAAGGGCACACAGTACGTTCAGAACTCCAAAGCAACCTTTTATCTAAATAATTTTTGCTCAAATGGTATTAGAAACCAACACACGATCTCACACTCGAAATCCCTCATAATAGAAGTATCTCTCCTAGTCACTCTTGTTTGAAAATGTATCTATTACGGTTGAAAAAAGGAATGATGGACAAATAAAAATGTAATTCGGTTACATGTCAGGTATACAGGATGATTCGCATAAAACTCCCCAAATGAAAATTTTGATTTGAACTAGCAAAAGTGTACAAATTTAATTTGCATGCGATCGATAGATACAATAAATGGCTTTAAATTTAAGTAATTTACACTATTTCCAATAGATGTATAAACATGACGCGTGCATAAAAGTGCGCAGTTATATTTTAATAGCTAGAATATTGGCACATTGTGTACCCGACATCTCATTATTTTGGCAGTTACATACGATATTTATATATTTTGCAATTTTTATTACAGTTCTAACAGTACTGTGTGATAGTGTGGCTATCAGAAAATCCCTTCTGGTACGACCAGAAAAGTTTAGCAATTTTAAGTAAACCACTTCCATATTATGTTACAACTTTGAAATAGTAACTTTTTGGAATGATTCTCCAAATACACCTCTATAATGATCAAATTTTACTAATTTAAAAAATTATAAAATGTACTATTCGCCAAGATCGTGTACACTACAAGAGAAAAAAAAATAGTGCTTACTAATATGACAACAAAAAAGTCTGAAAATTAATGAGGGAATTGTAGTATGAGCTGTAGCTAACGCAAGTAAACATTAAAAATTAACATTTTTCTTTATAACAAAATTTATTAAATTAAAGTCTATGGTAAATATGAAAATAAGAATTTGATGAAAATGCCGTGGTAACCAAGGAAAAACTTAGTTTTTTATGTACGCATTTTCTACTTAATAAATTAGTGACAGGAAGTCGCCTGCTACGTTTTACAAATCCTAAATATACAAATAATTTTATAATGGAGTGGAGATATCTTAAAAACAGTTTGTCAACTTCTGAAGCTGACAGGATAATGCATGATGGGTTAAGCCCAATACACCAAGTACCACGTCGGAACCTGAAAAACTACTATTCTTTGAATACTATCAAGAAAAGCAAGCAGTAGAATACTTATCCAACAAGACTAAAAATGCAGATACACATGTTTTTGATTTTCAAGATAGGTTTTGTTTAATTTCAGCAGATCGCTCGTGTTATACTTAATTAAGTAATAACACCTTGTCGTATATGTACAGATTTAAGTTGTTATCATTTCAGTTATGCTCTTTGTGTAAGTACAGACCTCAGCAATATCCTCCAATGGGGCTTGACAATTTCTTCATTTGTCGCATCCATAAAAATAATAGAACCAAAAATTCATATATCAAAGTTGTGGAATAAATGTTTGCAAATGCATGCTTCATAATTTTGAATTGCCTAAAGTGTGCTAAGGGACATAAGGAATAATAAGTAGTGGAAGTACAAATTTTTTTGATCAATTTAAAAGTTCTTTTATTAAAAAACTCGTTACAATTTCTTTTTATATATTTTTTTTTGTTTAAAGTAAGTTAATAATAAAACTCGAATTTATACATATGTTTTGTATATTCTAAATTGTTAAACGACAAAACATAAGTTAGTGTTACAGCGTAACAATTTCTGCAATTCCCAAAAGCGGAACAGATGAAAGGTTAACTCCCTTTGAGTCAGAAATATCCATTACAACAGTAAACAGCAGCTTATCTTATAATTGCTGTCAGATTCCTTTCAAAACCAGATCCGAAAAAAATTCTGGGTATGTATCTATGTATATAGTGAGTTGTTGGCAGATTACATTAAAAGTCAAAACATTTCGTACTTATACGTACATACAGCTGTGTGCGAAAAAATAGCAGTGCATTGAAAAAAGTCAAAAACTAAACTACA
>SMLS01065710.1:0-15526 GCA_004785975.1 Popillia japonica | reverse complement strand
AAAAAAAGAAATAAAAAATGAGTGCAAGGGGGCGTGAGAGGAATATACTTTTTTTAGTAAAGACAACCAAGGCGTTAGCTGTTACGATGGCACATGAGCCAAGGTACTTTCGCGAATAGTTCTCTTTGCAGAGGAGAAAATATGCTAAAAACCTGTCGAAGTTACCCCGTTTTACGGTATATTGCCAGTGCTTTACCCAATAAATATTGAACAACAATAACGTCTTGAATTTGACATTTTTTTGCAGATAAAGGATGGTCCCATTTGTCGGGGTATATCAATTGACAAACTACGACAATGCGAACCCTCACATATTTCGTGAGTTCCATTGAGTTCCGTTGGATCACCGGAAGCTTGAGATGAGGATTGACGATTCTCACAGACGGTTGATGCCCTTAATCTTTGAAGGAGCCATCAATTGTGCCACTTCTCACAGGCAATCTATCGCTTATTTACGACAATTTTTGACGATCAGTTGATGGATTTACATTGTGAGAATGAATTGCCGCGAAGGTCACCACATTTAACTATCCTCGATTACTTCGTTTTTCCACATTTCAAGAACATCATTTTCAAAATACCAGGTCAAACACTTCTTGAGTTGGGATCAGTATAACTGAAGAATGTGCTCACATACGCCGGAATACTTTTAACCCTTTTACTGCGCGAGCCGGATTAATCCGCAAAAAAAGGTGCTGTCTGACATAGAAAAAACCTCAAACAATTATTTTCCCTCTATCGATCCAAACTTGTCTTCGTCACTGGACAAGCAACACATAAGTATCTCTTGCGCAAAATTGCTCCGTTCACTGTGCGAACCATGTAAAGATACAACGGCTGAATGCAATCGTACCACGGAAGCATTTTGTTTGAGACGTTGTATGTTGTTGTTGTATGAAAGTGGTGGTTATTTTTAACAGCTAAATCGAAAATAAGCCATAAATAAAACCATAGATACAAAACATTACATTTAAAATACGTAACCAATGTAATTTCAACGACTGACGATGAATTAAAGACGTACATACGTTTACAATTCCAAAGCAAATATAATATAATCAGTATCCCTTTTATAATTATGTATGTCTGTATAATGGGGAAGCATCTCTATTTGCCGTTTATTTCAGTCAGGTCGATAAAAGTAACTTTTTTTGACTAAAAACTCTGTACATTACTGCATTGTTGAATGCGCTTCATGATTCTGCGCCATTCACCATAAATCACCATTACTCATCCTCAATAGTGAGTGAATATTTTTTACGGATTTTGTTCTAACCTCTTCCGGGTAAAATGCCAAACTATTCGTGTGTAATGTGTCTTAATATATTAGAAATCCCTGAATCTACTATACTAAACTGTGTGTAATGTATACAGGCCTGCCATTGTTGCATAATAGTTACTAATCTCTAAAATATTCATGGCTGAATTAATATTGATAAAATATTCACATTAGATTAGATTAAAAGTCGGTCGATTAAGTATTTATTACGTCGCTTCGCCACAACCCATTGGATCTGTTGCGACTATCCGTAATCTTTTAATTCCAATTGATTCCTAAGCTTGGTTCCAATATGAACGATTCCAAAGGTTCTCCTTTTTCTATATTTAAAGTAGAATTGTAACTGGTAAATAAAGCTCGGATTGTGTTGAGATCTCTCTTGTTAAAATCCAGCAGGAAGTTTGCCTTAATAATTTAGAAATTAATTAGAAATAAACTTTTTGATTGTCTTGGTTTTGGAGTTTTGATTCAGTTTGAGATCGTATGTTTAAGCTCTCACTGTCGAAGATGACCTCTGACATGGGTGTTATCCACCTTTATACCTTTCTTTAGAATCCCCAGTATTGTGGTACCTATATCAGTGTATCTGCATTCGTTTGGGCCAGAGTCCGAGAGGGAGTAGACAGTACCGTGCCATTAATGCTACTTGGTTGTCAAAAAAATTTGTGAGACAGTAGATTTGTATACATACGCATTCTGGTGACGTACTGCCCCTTATGATAATTACTAAGTAGGTGCATCCTTGTACGTCAAAATCAAGGTTTGACAGATTATCGAAGATTTAGTCTATGATTAGTGATTACAATAAAAATGAGAAAACGCCTCGGTGGGAACATCTCTTTATGGCTACTGCTTTTCCAATAATATTTGCTATGTTTGCTCGTTGCACGTTTTTTCGATGTATTCACATTAGTTCAACTACTACTACGGGGCTATTTTCATTTAAATCAAATTTGTCACGATTTTAAACTTCGATTACAATCAACTAGGGCAGAATTTGCTTAAAGACCGCAGATTTATGGAATACACTGAAGACAAAGCTCCAAATAAAAAAAAACAGCGAAATAGCAAAATACGTTCGTAACTTGGCAAAAACATTTCGGTTGAAAAAGAAAACTGAAATAATAAAATAAAAGAAATAAATATAGATGAATTTCGGTCTCTTCGTAAAACATATTTTTCATGTAATATCAATAACTTATCAATCATCGTTGCTCGCAGTACGTCAGCCAGTGAGAGTTTTGGTTATTCTGATAAATCTCTGACACTGACATTTTATAATGCATATACGAATTGTTTATTCTCCGCATTTACCGCATATTCGTTTTAAAGCGAATTGTGTTCTAAAAGTATGTATAGGTACTTTTTTGGTTTTTACCGGCCTTCATGCTACACGACTCGTCAAATTTCTATTTATTCGGTTACATCCAACAAGTAGGCAATATATCTGCGGTTCAAATATTTAAAGTATATGTATAAAAGGCATTATTTCGCGAAACTCGGTCAAAGCTATTATGTTAACGAAAATGAGCTATCTGAAGAAGATTTAAGCAAAATAAAATATACGGATTTCTTTCACAAAAGCATAAATATAAAATAAACCACATTATGTTCAATTCAATGTATAACTGCAAAAAAATTTGGTGGTTGACTGTGACGCTAAAAACATTTTCTTACATATATGTATGTGCCCAGTTTGTTTTTTAGCCGTTTCATCGTTGTAAACCTGTTAAAATTGATTTTTGCAATGAAGATAAATGCGACAAGTTAAAACTACGAAATTTACTACCAACAGCTACTAACCAACCAGATAGAACATTCCTAAGAGAAAATTAATACCATTGTTCTCTATAAAGCTAGTCGTAAGATTTAGAGGGAATATGAAGCTGTCTCTGTTATTGACGAAAATGAAAAAATATTTGACACGTTTTAATTTCTACATACACATTATACTACATTCTGCTTATTGGAAGAAATCGCTGTTGATATTTCAGTGTTACTCATTATTTGTTTGTTCAGCAACGTATTATGGAGCTGGTAATAAGATAAGTACAGCTTAGAACATGTCTCTAATTAGAATAATTTGATACCTGCTCAACGAGTATTCTCCCTAAACAAACGCCGTCATCACAACTAACAATAAGACAGTAACATTTTTGGTGGCGGCGCCGGGTAGATACGATAATTCTGCTAATTAGATATACATTTTTAAGCTTTATCTACCTTAATTGCCTTAATTAATATATTACCTGGTAAACAAACAAATATTAAACAAACTTTAGTAGTATAGCTAATTCGTCCAACATAGAGTCTAACCGGTGATGATGTCCATACATAGACGGACTCCTAGTCCTTAACTTTTCCCTTTCTTCTTCAAACATTCGATCAGTACTTTGGCCCTTTTTTCGTATATTTACAGAACAATAATTTGCTTGGTAGAATTAGTTTGTGACAATATGTAGAATCCCAATGAATCCGCCTTATTTCATCGTGTAATGATAAATAGATCTTTAGTTTGCAAATTACATTTTTGTGCTTAATGATTTATGTTTTAGTTTGTTATTGTTCAGTTTAATGATGGGTGAAATCTCTGAAAATTAGTTAAAAGAATGAAACCAAGTTTACAGGAAGAATGTAGAAAAGTCGCTCTTGTTTTAGATAATAGCACAGCACATCCTTACTTCAATCAATGGGTACCAATTGATTGATTCTTTTACTATTTGAAAAAAATTTAGATAAAATAGAAAAATGTTTGGCAAGCTGTCAGTAACAATAACACCGTGCGTAATTGGTTTATACATTGCGGTTTTGTGCATGTGGAAAATGAAAACATCTAGATCTGAAGAATGTAATTTACACATTTTACAATGTTTTGTGCCATTGTATTTTTGTACGTTTTCGTAATGAATTTACATTACACATGAATGCTGCTGCTATTATTCTGTATTGTTACAACAGTACAATGCATATATCGTACATACGTTACTTGTACCTCTAATTATGTAAATTAAAGCGGCCGCTTAATAGAATAGATTGGCTTTGTATGAAGCAAAATGCACTGTATTGTGTTCATGGCTACTTTATTAACAAAAATTTACAATTTCAATAGAAGCCGACTGAACTACTGCTGCATAGGTTCCGATTTACTTTAATTTGTTCTTTTAGATTAACAAATATCATTTTAGAGGCTTTTTATACAAGTACAGTTTACTTTTTGGCATGACTATCAGACCGCATGCGTAAGATAAAATCTATAGTTATAGTTGGATCTGAAGAATTTGCAAACAAAACTAAACTGGCTTATAGTTTTCCCATGAAGAAGCAACACAATGTTTTTCTCCTATAGCAGATTACTAAATGTCTTATGAGGATATATCAATAAATTATGTAGCATAATAAATAACTCCAATTTGAAAATCCTGCAAAATAGTGGTGTAGTATTATAGCTCTTTTATTTTAATGTATTAATATCCCGACTACTTTACTCTCCATATTCCTAGCTTCTAGTCTTCTGGTAATTACACTTTTTCCAACAAAATTATTGTTGAAATGGGATCTAGAATTCATTCTATTTTAATTAAAGAACGCTTTGCGCGGTCTTTCAAAACTATTTACAATAATTATACTGTTACAACATATAGAAGTCTATAATATACTAGTGCCGTTTTATATACTTCTATATTTATTTTCATAATTATAAAATTACATATTTTATAATTAATAATAATTTTGTTGGTTATAGGTACAATTCTGGATTACAAGATTTCGGGTAAGTAACATATATTTTTAAAAAGTTGACCATTAGCTAACTACTACAGCAGCATTTATTAGTATTAAGTTCAGATATTTCCAACTTTTTACTTCATTTCCTTCATAAGTAGAATTTGTATAAACTAGACTATTTTTATTCAAGTAACATATTATGCAACAGTGAAATCGAAATTTAGCTCTTTTACATATATACAATTATGTTTATATACATACATACATACAACAAGACTTGGAGCGATGTCTATTTCTATTCTTAAGCATTAAACATTTTTGAACATCTTCTTCAACGCTTCTCTCATTATTAGATCGTGTAGAGGATTTACAAATACGAATGCCATGAAAATGTTCTATTACGCTTTTATTCGATCTAAACTGGAATATGCATCTTTAATTTGGTATCCTCTTTATACGTATAAAACGTTGCAGTTGGAAAGAGTCCAGAAAAGATTTTTAAAATATATGACATTCAAGATCTGTGGCACCTACCCTCCGCGGGGAACAGATTACAATCATCTTCTCACGGAACATAATTTTGTCTCTCTTTCTAGCAGGAGAGAATCTAGCAGTGCTAACTATATGATAAAGTTAATAAACAACCAAGTTAATCGCCGGAGTTATTGTCATTGGTAAATATAATCATACCTAGATATAGCACTCGATCGACAGAAACTTTTTCTATACCCAAGGCGAGAACCAATGTAATGAGTAAGTCACCTATTGTGCGTATGAGCAGAAACGCTAACAAGATTTTTTCCGATCCTTTCCAGGTTCCTTCTCCTTCCCTAACCCATTCATCGTAGTATTGAAAGATTTCATTTCACTTTATAATTTTATTGTATATTCTATAAACTTTTGATTTACCTATGTACGTATATGTCAAACTTAACGGTTACAGACAGGTAACATTCAACTTGTATTCAACGAATTTTTAGGAATTGCTGAAACGAATATGCACATTTCATGCATTTTCCCAACTGACAAATCTTTGATGGTGACCCCAATCAACGAAAGCATTTCAATATTTTATTAATTCTTCATACCTATTCCTAAATTTTTGTCTACTATTCCAGGCAGGCTAGTAGACCAGTGCTGTTTTTCAGAAGACAATTGTCAATAAACCAGAAATATTAATGTATTATTGTAAATAATTTGCCGTCTCTTAATACGACGTTGATATTGAAATGGTTTAAAGATTAATGTTAATTAATTACATTTCTTTTGAATGAGAAAAGATGCCTCAATGCACCATCAGTGACGAGACTCGTCACCGGTGTATGGGACTTGCGCGCACTAAAAAACCTCATTATGTCAGGTGTAAAATCCATCCCGGCACCGCTGGTCGCATTACCTCAGGATGGCACCTTGTAATTAACATCGATTGGCTGCCTCCGTTGCTTGGGTCTCTCTCTTCTTCTCCTTCAGTAGTTTTTCGATAAACGTGGCCGTCTTCTACCAATAGTGTCGTGTGCACGATGTTGTCCGGCGTTAAGTGGACCATTCCTTGTAGCTCTGCTCTATAGTCGCTCCACCCTTCGCCCTCGAAGATAGTACGATCTTAGGTCGTCTTCTGCAGAGTCGTGATATTGACATGCTGCTTCCTCCACATTACCCATTCTTGCGTATGCGTTAAGTACCCGTGTCCACTGAGAAACTGCGTAAGATAGTAGCTTACCTCATCGTGTTCTCGATCTATCCACTTCGTAATGTTGCGGTCGTCCATCGATGTCGTGTCTGGTTCTGCCAGCCCTCTTGGTAGCTTGTCTAGCGCTGACCTCTTCTCGGGTCTCGTAACCTCTCTTCTTTTCCTGGGCCAGCAAATCTATCGGAGTTGCTGCTGTCGGTCGCCCTACGTTTGCCGTAAGTTGGCTCAACGTCGTCGTTACCTCAGCATCCTTAGCGCTCGATAACTAGATCTGTTCCCAGAAAGTCATGTTGTTGTCGAGACGCAGTCTGAGCTACTTCGCCGAAGTTTTGGTAGATATGCTTTCCGCATCTACCGTCATTTCGATAGCTCTAGGGATTCGTCTTCTGGTCAGTCGAACGACCTCCGTCTTTCCCGTTGCTAGGGCAGGCCGTGTTCGTCCATCCATCTAATTACCCTTCTCATCACCTGGTTGAGCTTTCGCTGGGCTTCGTCACGCGGTAAGATGACTACCGCTACGTCGTCTTGTGTATCCTATCAAATACGCATCTTGTGGCAGCTCCATGCGGAGGATTCCATCGTAGAAGAACTAAATCATATTATTTATAATATATACATATTACATAATAATTGATCAATATCATGCTACGTTGATGCATAAATGTATATAACATAGAAAGTGACTAAACCTTCATCCTACCGCAGTATTTCAGATACCCAGAAAATATTTTTTACACTACATCTTATCTTCTAGCTATTTATGTATGTGTGGTGCTGGGATGATAATCCACTGCGACCTAAGAAATCTATTGTGTCCCCCATTCTCGCTGTGTTTACAGCTGGCTAATTAGTCCGATTCCTTTTAGGAAGTGCAGGATATCGGAAGGCCTCAGTTAGGTAGTTCTCCCTCTTCAATTTCATGTGCTCCTAGGTGCAAGGCCCTTGAGTTGCACAGTGTAGAGCAGTTTGAGAGTAGATGAATGGATGATTCATCTTCTTCCCCATAGAATCGGCGGTCGGCATCTTTTGTTATTCCGAGCCTACTTAGGTGTCCGTTCAATTTGCAGTAGCCTGAGAAGATCCCTGTCAATATGCGTATATTAGTTTTGCTGAGCTTAATGCATTCTGAGGATCTCTTTTGGTTGTATGTTCCCAGAAGAGTTTTAGCTTGCCTCATACCGTGGAGATTCTCCCAGTATTTGGATTTTCTCTGCTTTACTTCACTTTTGAACTTCTCCAGTATTACACTGTTACTTATCCCGCAAAAAGGTTCAGGCCCCACAAAAGGTGTTCTGGCTCCCTTCTTAGCAAGGGTATCTCTTATTTCATTCCCTTTCACTCTGGTGTGTCCCGGAACCCACAACAGGGTCACCGTATTTCCTTTGCCTAGCTCGTGAGTTTGTCTAGGCACTCCCAAACCATTTTGGAGCTCATAACGTTGGAGTTCAGCGCCCTAATGGCTGCTTGACTATCAGACATTATGATAATCTCTTGCCATTCATAGCTTATATCAATGTTGAACTGGACGCATCTTTCAATAGCGTGTATTTCCGCCTGGAAGATACTTGGGTACATCCCCAAGATTTCGGAATATTTGGTTCTAGGCCCATATATCCCTATTCGAGTTCCCTCTGCCGTTTTGGAGCCATCAGTGTACCATTTGATAGCGTTACTACTAAGTTTCCAAACGGTGTCTTTGTCCCATTCACTTCTGGTACTAAGCTATGTGGTGAACCTTTTTACAAAACTGAACCTCCTTGGAAGATTATCTCGGGGCATGTCCCAGGTTTCGTCGACATCAGGAGGCTGAGGCGTATGCCTAGCTAATCCTTCCCCGCTCATTCTACGTGTGGTCCTTTTCGCTGTGCTCTCCACCAAGATGTGGAGAGGAGCTAGGTTTAATACCACTTCAATGGCTGCTGTGGGACAGATTTTCATTGCCCCAGTGATGCATACACATGCTAGTCGTTGCACTTTGGCAAGATTAGCCCTCGCATTGGCCAGGTTAGTTCTTTTGCTTCAAGCCACTGCTCCATTAAGGCCTTATCTTCTAGCTATTAATGTAATCCAAATCTGAATGTATGTAAATATTCTGTTTGTAATAATAAAAGCGCAACGTTCTTTCACAATCCATACTACTCCAATACCTAGCGAAAAAATATAATACATATATACATTTTATTAAATAGTCAAGTCCAAATCTGAATTGTTAAATTATTTGTATTCCCTGATAAAGTGGTGTTTTATCATTTTATATATCTCAAAACTTAATTCTACATATATGTAACTATAGGTCCACTCATGGAAAGTAAATATTAGACACTTTCACCACATTATTATATGAAAACTGTCCAATCTTTACTTTCCATGAGTGTACATATATGTATGTATGCATGTATATAATCTATATTGTAGGGTATTGATATTGTACAATATTGATTCTAATACCGGACATAGGTTTTCTCAATTAAGACAATGTTACGTCAAGCAGAGGATAAGCGCTTATAATATACAATAGCAATATAGACAATACATAGATAGCGGTATTCAAATTGGTGGTATACGTCCGTCCATGAAAAGGTATTCACTATTCAAACAGATTGCAATTGTTTATCACATCAAAGACGCTTTCCTTGAATATTATATTATTATAGCTGCTTGTTCAAACGCTAGGCTTTTTTAAAGAACTACAGAACAAAAATTCACCGGCGCTTTTAAAGTTTTGACCGACACGATGGAACCTGCAGACTAAATCCTTAAAATGCCTGTTAGTAAATTGCGCATCGCTAATAAACTTTTTGGAAGAAAATTGCAACAGTAAACAATCAGATGCTTTCGTGACTCTGGCAGCACTGGGATTGTTAAATAAAATGGAAAACTTAGTCGTCAAAGAACAAAGGCATTAAGTTTCAATCCGATTGTACAGAGAATAAGCGTTATTCTATTACGCAAACTCATTTATTTGTCTACCTCATTAATCTGCTCTGCTTGCCGCAGACGGTAAATCTTTTAGTTGGCTGGTTAGACTTTCGGTCCCTTAGGGATAAGAAAACATCTGAGAACTTCACCATCGGCAGTGTTTCGGGGTTCGGCGATTATCCGATATATCGCTCGTTTTTCACGAAAAGTAAATTTCCTAACTAGCTGAATACTTAAGCTAATACTGTAGCAGTAAAATACGATCTATCTTTTTCTTCCTTTTATAATCTGGTTGTTCAAATAGCTCTACAATTTTATTCTACAAAGTTATCATAACGTAAGGCATATATTTTAAATTGTTATAACAAGAATAACAAAAAATAAACGAAATATTATTGCATAAGGAATAGGATACTGCATCTAAATATTATTGCTGGATGACGAAGAGATGATGAGAACGGTCGCCTGTTGAATGAAAGCGTAACGCAATTTAACACAAAAATTTGAAAGTACAGGATCTGTAACTGACCTATCAAAATCAGGTTGACCAAGACTTTGTTATGACCTCCATACTTGCAGAGATTCTTTATGAAAATCAGGAAAGAGGCAGGGATAATCCACTAGCAATCAGCAGTGCAAACGCGATATCCAAGCAATTGCAAGTGGGGTATACCAGAAATCAGAAAATTATACGCAGAATTTTTCCTTGCAAATACTGGCTGCAAATAATAATAATAATAATAATAATAATAATAATAATAATGCCTTTATTGAGTGTATATAAAAAAAAAAACGTCGGAATGTAACAAAATTAAATACAATAAGACATGAAATAAATAAATAAATCAAAATATACACCCAATCTCAGGGTGAGGTTCAGTCGCATAATAATATGCTGACTGCTTTTACTTAGCCCAGCAGTTTTAAAGACATGCATCATACAAAAATATTGCCTAAACGTAAACTAAATTCTGTCAGTGTTCGGATAAATATATAACTAAAGCAACTGCACGAGTGTGCACAGAAAATTCACAAGAAATCGTTCAAGAAGGTATTCATGGCAAGAGAGTCGCCATTTGGTGTGGTTTTACAGCTGATTTTGTCACTGGTCCGTCTTTCTACGAGGAAATGCAGAATGAAGAAACTGTAACTATAAATAATGCACGGTACTTGCAAATATTAAGAGATTATGTTATTCCATAGCTGCAAAACGAGCACCACGGAATTGAAAACTTCATTTTTATTAAGGACGGAACACCTCTGCTGAATTATTAACCAACGTTTTTCGAGATTGTGTACTCAGCAGACTTTTCGCAAATTTATGGCCCCCAAGATTACCTGATCTAAACCCAGCGGTTTACTAGCTGTGGAGTTATTTACAATGTTTAGTGTTTAGAAGACGATCACCAATGCTACAAGAAAAAAAAACAAATTACGGAGTAAATTGGTGAAATTCAACCAGAAACGTTACGGTATGTTATATACAATTTGAAGGAAGATCGTAGAACAAAATGGAGGCCATACTCAACAATTGCCGTAATGGGTTTTGGATATACTAAATCACATTCCTTAAAGAATTAAAAAATCATTTGTTGTTCAATTTATTTGAAGGTTATAATAATTTAAAATATATTCCTTACTTTATGATAACCTCATAGAAAACTATGCTATTGATTTGCTCAAACTTCAGCATTAAACTGGTACCTTGAAGTTATACAACAATTCTAATAGAAAATGTGTATTTCATGGCATGGAGTTTTTTACCTACTTGTCGGTGTTGTAAAAATATATATCCAGGTGCGTGATAGTGCCACAGTCGACAAGCAAGCACATTTCTCACTTGAATTATAAATCAATTTTGACGGTTCTTGATGTGCCTGATATTTTCTCTTGTCACGCAAATATTGCGAGATATTTTAACGTTAATCTGTAGGTTTAGCTGCTTATTTCAAAATAAGTGTATTTAAATATTTTAATATACTTAATAATAATAATAATCCATGCCTTAGCATCCCTCCTTGCGCCAATTACAGGGGGCATCGGCTGGCCATGAGTTATTATTATGCCTGCGGCTGTAGACCGACTTAAGATGTTATCTTTCCGCATTTGTCGTGGAATTTGGGAAACTACAGAAAACCAAATTCAGAAAGAAGGCACCGGGGTCCGAACCCCAAAAACACTTCACCAAATATACACATAATATTCTACTTACAAGGCGCACAATGTCGATTTACAGTTAAATTTAAACTCTCTTTAGGAGGGCATTTGTTCTTGAAAATGTTGTGGACGCTTATGATCACTTGTGTTGGCCATGCATTCTTTTTATAATCTGACAAATATTTTTCTTCCAATTTGGAAACCCTTTGATATAAGAACACACTCACGTATTTTTCCTAATCTCATCCTAATCGTTCTTTCCTTATAATATTTACTTGTGCATGTTCCTGTGACTATAGTATAAAAACGATGTTACACAAAACCAAAAAATAGCAATTCTGGTTTCAGCCACTAGTGGATTAACTTATTTTAGTGCTTCGAGGAGTTTTTGAAGGGCTAGAGGCTTTCTAATGACTGAGAATCACAAACATTTCAATAGAAATTGTTTAAAAAACAGTTTTGAAGATAGCTCACTTCAACGAGAACAACACCAAACACTATCTTCTCATTTATCATAAATATCTTCAGAGCCATTGCTAAAGTCATTCTAACTTTTATTTTAGTAGCTTCCCTGTCCCGTTTTTGAACACAACTTGCGCTCAATCAATCTCAATTTGGAACCACATCTCCTGACTGAATTCTCATCCTCTTTTGCTAAATCTTTTATTTCTTCCAGATCCTACTGCATTTATTACTATAAAGTTTTATACTGGGAAAACTAATCAAGTCTTGCAGCGCAATAAGAGAGTCTAGTGTAGGGTAGATCGGCGACGGTTGAACCATTTTCAACAAAATTTCCCTCTGTAACTAAACTTTGATCTAAGCGTATATGACAGTATGCCTTAACTGAACTTAGTTATCAAACTACCAACGGATGAGGTTATAATAGCACTTTTTGCAATACAAATACATCTGTAGTTATTTTAAAAAATCAAGCATAGTGTTTCAACCAACCCCATACCCGGGGCGGTTGTAACAGTGATTGGGGTCAATTGTAACACTAGCAAAACAATGAAAACTGTCTTGGTACATACCTATTTACATACTTCGTCAAAATCACAAAAAATTTTCAAGTATTTAGTACTTCAGTAATATAAGTTAAATAAAATTCAATACTAATAAAATTTGACGAAAGTAACAAATCAGTTAGATTCACAATTATGACACAAATAATAAAGATCGCGAGCTGTGCAAGTCTCATCTCAAATGTGGGCGCCACATTTGACAGCCTGTATCCAATCGTCTCCCATCCTACTAGTTCCATAACGTTACAGACTAAGCAATAATACTCCGCTTCGTCATCATCTAAAGATATTTTCCTCTTTTTGGTAACTTTATTATCTTTAGCTTTGGATTTAGAGTACTTTGATTTTTTGTTTAAATTTACTTTAATTTCTTTTGCCTTCTTTCTTCTTTCTGTTTCCTCAGTTTCTTCTCACGTTGCCTCTTTTTCGGGCGTATCTGTGTATATTCTAGATTTTCTCTTTTTCCTTCCCCCTGTGTGTTATCAGTCTTGATCATGCTTTGGGGTAACGTTTTACTATTCAGATGAAAAGGTTTCAGTGATGTTAGAATTAGTTGAAACGTTTCATTCGACCCCGAAAACATTCTACAGCTGAAAAGCTATACAACAGCGACAAAAATACTTACTTTTGCACGCAAAAACACAATGATACCTCTCAGATACGCATGATGTACTCAAAGCGACACTAAACACTGATCGACAGATACCGACACGAAAGTCTCAAGAATTCATTAGATTTTTAAAGGATTTGCCGCCACACTGCGGATGAGACGGCTTTAGAATGTGTCTAAAAACTTACAATTAATTATTGATGAGCGATTGATATCTCATCAATCCAGCAATACTATGGTAATCTACTAATTTCTTCTTTTGCCAAATCTACTACTTTTAAGAAGATATGGATTTTGTGGTCATTTATTATTAGTGTTCAGAAGGCACCGATCAGCGTCTTTTCTAAATTTTATTTTTGGATATGTAAGTACCATAAAGAGAAAAAGAGCATATGCGTAGAACAATTTTTTATTGATTTGGCACAACCAAGTTCGGTATTGACTAAAGATGATTGTCAATGTTATAGTGCGACAAATTTAGTGTAATAAAATAAATTACTTTCATAAATGTCACCATTCTTATATAAAAGAAACAGTTAAACCATGATAGGGCCTTGTAATGGCTGCAGTAACCACATACCCAAAAAGTTTGTACTGAAAATGACACCCTCCTTAGAAAATTTACAAACCTTTAGCTTACCATAATAACGTCAAAGTGAACCTATCGAATAAAATTTTGTCTTGTGAGTGTTACACATTTTTGCGAGTTACCTACGGATGAACGTTCATACCGATTAACAATATAAAAGGTAACCTGAACAGCAAGAGATAAGGCTCAGTTTGTCAAGTTATATTATCCACCTTATATTTGTGTGCTACTGCTATTCGAGAGATCGCACGAGCTTTTGTTTATTGCGTGTAGTATATTTCTTGCTCAGTTCTACGGTATAATTGAATTTTACTTACTTATACACGTACAACATATGTTCCAGGGGTCCATAATTATATTATCTAAAGCAACCTGTATATTGTGTAAGCTGTATATATACTTTTTGCTGCTCTGCAAAAGACGAGGAACAAGACATTTCACGCAAATTATTCTCCAAACCGCTACCTCACAAAATACACCCTACATAGAGTAAGACCCAATACCTACGCAAAAAAAAATGATAAATAAGATGACATGTAAATTTAATATTATCATAGAATTTATAATGTTCACATAACGTTGAAGATTTTCCTGTATATATTAAAATCAAAATTCAACGTGTTATATCACTTTCTATGCCACTTTTGTCAGGAAATTTTCTACGATTACAAGATTACTTTAGTGTGCGTGTAACCTAACGGTTCTTCGTGCCCGTTGTAACGTCTGCTGTGAATGGTATTCGTTTTTGTGATTAAATGTCTGTATCCACGCAAAACCCCCAAGCAAATTACAAATTAGGCGGACATATTCAGGCAAACCGTCCCAAACGCCATCATGTATTTCTATTAAAGGTACTATAATCATTCCACATACAACCAGACCAGCTACCGAAAAGACTGGAACATTTGAATTAACTACCGTAATTTCGGGAGATTCTTTACTTTCGAGAAGCAATCCAGAAAATTTTATTCGAGCGAATACTGCTCCTAAGGAAATTGTAAACAAAACTTAAGTATTTTATTTTCTTGACTGCTGGTAGGTACTGTTACACTTTGACTAAAAAACAACTCAAACTTACTTTAGTGCAAAATAGTGTGCCTAATTTGTGCTCAATGTTGTACTGCAATTACAACTGTGGTCGTCATTTTTATTCTATTGTGTATCTTTCATTCGACAAGCATACTACAAAGCTACTATTTTAACTGTTTAGAAAGGAAAGTGTTCGAGTTAGAGTTAAAACTGGAAAATTTTAGAGTTAATGTTTAATGATGCCAGAAGTAGATATCGTGTTAGTTCGAAAGTAAGTACAATTCAAAGATTACACAGGCCTGCATAAAATTTGTGATGACGTGATTTTTGTTTGTTAAGCTCAGTTTTTACATAGCAATAACTAATTAAAGTACAGTTGGTCTCTATCACCCACATTTAATATATATATACATATATAAAAAATATTATAATAGGCGTTTTAATACATTTTAAAATGAATGTAGTAATGTGTAAATCTTTTATTACATGTATTCATTGTGCACAA
>SMLS01065709.1:0-50575 GCA_004785975.1 Popillia japonica | reverse complement strand
TACGAAACAGTACTACACAATAAAATAATAATTAAAAACTATCTACGAAAAATTCTGAATTATGCATCGCTATGTGTGCAAATTCGTGTAGTTTTAGTTGCATATCGATTCAAAACTTGTCGCGCTTCGATTCGCAATTAATTTGAAAAAGATGGTACATATATGTGTATCTAATCAAATACTATTTGAGGAAAAATTTATTACATATAAAATCTACACATATCTAATGTCTTTAATTGCATGTAAAACACTTGGATAAGAAATGAGGTGCTGGTGTTAGTGGAGAGAACAAGTTTACCAATACATGTTTCTATTCTACCACTGTTTAAATGCGACGTGCCTCAAGGCTCAACCTTCTTTGCTCCAACAATCTTTCTGATGTACGCAACCGACTTGGGCGCTTTATGGATCACATAGCCTAAATAGACCGTTGCTCTACTAGCTGGTACCTTGCATTAATCTTGCATTTTACTTGCTTGTCACATAGTTGACATATTTTTCATTCCGAATTTTGTGGAAAATGGAAAGAGCAGTACCACCAATTGGGGAGTGCAGTAAAGGGTAATTAGGTGTATGTTTAGGACTCTATAACCTTCATCCTGTAAGCCATATTTTGCACAGCTCATTAAAAGTATATATCTAAACTACTCATGGTGCTCTTCCAAATTAAATTCCAAACTTGGGCATAAAATGCAGACCTTTGTTATGAAGGCGAGAATGTTTTGTATTTCCCTCGCTTTTTCATTAATCTTGTAA
This sequence comes from Popillia japonica, assembly GCA_004785975.1. NCBI lineage: Eukaryota > Metazoa > Arthropoda > Insecta > Coleoptera > Scarabaeidae > Popillia > Popillia japonica. The sequence continues at coordinate 49,819 of SMLS01065709.1, read as the reverse complement.
ACTAAAACGGCGAATAAATATTACAGGTTATTAAGAACTACAAAGAGGTTGCCACAGAAAATGTAGACATTACTTTGTTAAAATGTTTTATTAAATATATTCCAGTCCAAATCTCTCTAATATCGCAAGAGATAAATTTATATAAATATTTTATAATATTATGCATTAGGTATTTCTAATATTAGAAGAGGATCATATACACAAACTAACAATATTACACAAACTACAACCACACAAACTAACAGCATTCTATATTAACTAGTTTATTAATTTTGTAGTTTCGTCCACAATACTTCAAAACAAAATACAAAAATTGATAACGTTAATCCCATAAATAAAAACACAAAACTACTAAATAATTGGCTTAATTTGAAACCCTGACTTCCCGATAGCGACGAAGCTCTTAACAACTTATTGTGTTTCAATTTAATAGTGTAAGTCAACATAGATTCCCAATACACGAAGAATCCAGAACTTTTAGCGTAAATCAACGTCCTGTCAAATTGAGGAAATATCGGATGTCCCTTCTCCATATAAAAAAATGCCATAATCCTATTAACCTCATCCTTAACAACATAAATCATAGGATTTCCTTCGGGCGATATATAATACAAATCAATTAAGTAATTAACATGACGTAGTATGCTCGCTGTTGCAAAATCTCTCCTAAAAGCAACTCTATCTAAACAGGCACTGTTAAACATGCATTCTTCAGCGTGTTCCTGTATGTAAACATCCTTAGAATTATATGTATAATTGTAGTACTCTTGAACAATAAATAGGTAGCCTAATCCTAATTTGGCAGAAATCATATCCTCTTGAGTTTTCAATTGTGTTTCGTATGAATTTGTCATTAATGTCGATATGAAACTAGCATCAAAATCCGCTTTCAATGTCATAGCAAAGATACACCAGCTAATAAATATTATTCTAACTCTAAAATATCGCGGTTCTCTAAAAGCAGCAGATGCAAGCAAAATAGAAAAAGTCGTTTCAAAACTATTCCAAAGACTTATACGATCTGCCGTTTGATAGGATATTGTGTAAAATGTGAGAATGATTACAATCAACATAACAAAAATCATCATCCACGATTGAAAATTAAAAATACGTATTAGCTTCGCCCAGGTCTGCAATAGCCTAGCTCTGGGAACGACCCAAACTAAATAGTCGTCTAGATAGTTGAAACTCATATCGAAATCTTTTGCAAAACTATCATTTCCAGGAAATAATCCAATTACCAGTTCACATTTTTTGCTTTGAAGATCTCCTAAAGCACTCGTATAGGTTCCATTCGGCAAGATGAATCCCCAACCATAGCCTTTATTTTGTTCGAAATTAACTTTAAATCCCATTTGGTCTGCGATCAGGTTGACAATTTGAATTTCCAAACCAGTTAGTTTGCCGTCTAAATACATAACATAAGGTGGGAAAAGTAAGTATTTCGCGGTAATCGTAGTGTTAGCCCAAATTACTGGAAGTTTATTAACAAATAATTCCGTTATGTTTACTACAATTCCATTGTTGCATAGTCCAATTTTTGTCGGTTGCATTTTACGATTATTCCCATCAGAATTAGCATCAAATGGAAAATAGGTAACTATATCGTATGCTGAAGAGTTATCCAGGTTGATTACTATGACATCATAGATATTATACTTAGCTAGTATATAAAATATAATATCGTCATAATTATGTATTAGGATGATAAATTTTGCTCTGGAACTCCACGTCTTCATTAAAGATAAATAATTAAATTGATCCAAAAGATCTTTGTAGTGGTGCACCTCAATTACATAAACATCAAATCTCTTCAGATAAAATCTTATGTTTCTATTTAGTGTTAAAACTGGAATCGCTACACTGAGTCTAATATTTTGTGTACTATAAAAAATTAAATTGTTGTGTTTAAAATACATCAAAGCTATTTCGTCCAAACACTGATTTATTGATGAATCTTGTGAAGTATTTAAGATGTTTGCAATCGCAACTGATATAAGAAAGAAAATTAAGAACATCTTAACAGATCTCCGTAAGGTACGGTAGGATAAAGATTTCAGGAACTGGCAGCACAGATAATGATTGAGATAGTAAGTAACGGATAGTAGTAAGGGAAGTTATACGTGATGTACATTAACCAAATTTATCAAAATAACACAACTGTATATTTAAGCAGATGACTGAAAGAAATTAAGTATGTTTAAATAAGAAACATTACCTGAAAAAATTCGGTAATGATGAAATCGTTAAGCATACATACATTTAAACTAATAATAGGTAGGTACTACATACTAAGTGCTTTCTTATTTGAGTATTATAAGTAGGAACTAAAAATAAGTATTGACAAATGTCTATGGAAATCATTTTAAAATGTATATCTGTAAAAAGTAAATGCAATTTTACACGAATAAACTGGTAATATTACTACAATTACAACAAAAATCATGTCAACTTTTTACAACTCAAATGTCAGCGATTTCTACATGAAGAATTGATGCATAGATTTGTCATATATTTCTAAAGTGTACTACACTAATACCTAAAAATACAAGTAACATTTCCAATTCTGTTAGTATAAACAAATCTTCCTGTATTTACCTTATTCAACATTGTTGAAACGGAAATTCCCTATTAAAAGAATTGAATCTAATTCGCTATCATATGGATAATGAGTAAATATATATGTATATATTCTTAAGAATCATCACAGAGGTAGTCAAAATCTCAATAGTTATCTCTAAATATGTTTAGATTATTCCTAGGAGTAGAACTCTGTGAGAAGTTCTAACCCTTAGTAGTTGCTAGAACTCTTCAGTCGCTACTCCAACAAAAATTCAAAACTCTGATATTCTTTAAACCTTTTGAAGTGGTGGTAGTCGCAATTATTTTCAAATTATTAATTTGGGCGTTTTGAATCTCAATATCGCCAACACTTTTGGGATACTACTCCAACCTCAAATAAAAATTCCAAAATCTCTTTTTTTTTCTTAAATTTTCGTAAGGCATGAAAAACTTCAACAAGAAATCACAATTTCACTTTTTTTCCATTTTAGTATTAGGTACAAACACTTCCCAGATTAGGAAACGTAAAAATCTTTTTTGGCAACATTCAACTACTAGCTTCTCTATTCATTTACGTTAACGAAATATTTATTATCGAGAATTCCAAAACGCTCTGGATGAAAACAGAAATTCTATAAGAAAATAAATTGTTCCTTTGATGATGGGCTAGCAAATTCACATACGTCGCCCAATTATTCTTATTTGTCTCGTGCAATAAATGTGTCCAAATCTCATTAGTATTGTTTTTATAATAAATAATATTTTAGTAGCATTTCAATGACGAATCGCTTAAGTTTTGACATACCACCTATACATACAAATAGAATGAACTGTTCTTGGATTGGAAGTTATTGTGAATCAGATATCAATGTATTGTTACGGTTTAGGGATTTTAAATAATCGTCAGGCGATAATATTTTCACAGAAGTATTTATTTAAACTAATTTAACACTTAACAATTAGCTGGCAACGAAGAACACTAACTAAAACTATTTATTTCAACTAACACAAATTTATATACCTTATTACCTATTATGTTTCAACGTAAGGATATTTTCATAATTTTTCTATGTGCATTCCATAAGATGATACTGCGTCAAAAATTATGCATTCCAAATAAATTTCTTCGCAAGTACATACATACTGTTTTAGTGTATCTGTTATTATATTTATTGTTTGTAAATTATACATATGTATGAGTTTTGAAAATAATCATATATTATTATTATTATATTATTATTATTATTATTATTATTATTATTATTATTATTATTATTATATTTGCTTTTCGCATTATTTTGCATTTTTTTAAATAGTGGTCATTATACGATTCAAGAATCTGAAAATTATTTAGTCAACAGTAAAGATAAAAGCCACGAAAATATTTTATTTCGATTCTCGTATACCTATATACATATATACTCATTACACAAAAGTTTCAAGGATGTAATCCCAAACATTACGAATATTGTGATCTGTGAAAATAAATACATAATTAATTAAACTATGGTTTCCTATTACGCCACAACATTGTCACTATTACATATTATTAAGGTAAAGCTAGTGAAACAGAATATTCAACAGGTTGCTACACATTGTTATACACAGTTTCTAGTCGGGTTCTATTTTGGTAGAATACCTTCGCTTGGCATCTGTTAAAAATAAGCAACATCTGACGTTTCTGGTTTCTATTCTATGTATTCAGAATTTGTGTTAATTTAAAATTAACCACGTTTAGGCTAGATTTAGTTTTATTCTTCTCATATATTTCCACTTATTCCACAATAACTCCAAACAAAACACAACTATCGATAACATTAATCCCATGAATAAAAACACAAAACTGCTAAATAATTGATTTACTCCTAATACATGACTCTCCACTGTGGACATTGCTTTAACAAAAGAATTATGTTTCAATTTAATGATATAATTCAGCATTGATTCCCAATACTTATTAAAACCTGCACTTTTCGCATAAATCAACGTTCTATCAAACTGTGGAAATAAGGGAAGACCTTTCTTCATATAGACATGCGAAGTAATCCTAGTGACTTCATCCTTAACTGTATGAATTAAAGGATATCCTTGCGGAGTGACATAATGTAAATCGATTAGATAATTTAACAACATCCGTGGTCTAGTATGGGCATAATTTCTATCAAACGCAACTCTATCTAAACAATTGCTTTTGAATCCACAATCTTCGGCATTCTTGTATATATAAATATCCTTCGGATCATTCGAATATTTGTAATAGTCAATACAAATGAAAAGGTAGCCTAACTTTAACTTAGCGGAGATCATCTCCTTTTGAGTTTCTATCTGTTTCTCATGAGAATCTGTCATCAAAGTTGAAATAAAGCTTGCGTCAAAATCAGCTTTTAATATCAAAGCAAAAATGTACCAACCTATAAATATTACTCGAACTCTAAAATTACGTGGCACTTTAAAAGCAGCAGAGGCCAACAGAATTAAATAGGTGCTTTCAAAACTTTGCCAGACGCTTACACTATCTGATGTGTCGTAAGATATTGTATAAAAGGTAAAAGACATTATGATTAGCATTGCGAAAATTAGCATCCAAGATTGAAAATTAAATATGTGAACTAATTTCGTCCAAGCTAGCAACAATTTAGCTTTAGGAACCGCCCAAACTAAATGGTCCTCAACGTAAGTGAACGACATATCGAAGTCTTTCGAAAAGCTATCATTAGCTGGAAATAATCCTAGAACTAATTCGCATTTTCCTCTTTGTAAATCTCCTAAGGTACTGGTGTAGGTTCCGTTTGGCAAATTAAAACCCCAACCATGTCCTTGAGTCATTTCAAAATCTATTTTAAATTTCATTTGATTTGCTGCTAGCTTAACCAGCTCCATCTCTAATCCTGATAAGTTATTCTCCAAATATAGTATATAAGGCGGAGCAAGCAAAAATTCTGCTTTAATAGTAGTGTTGGGCCAAATTTTTGGAAGCTTATTCAGAAATAATTCTTGCATATTTGTTACATTTCCATTATTACACAATCCAATCTTTCTTGGCAACACTTTAAAATGATGAACGTCAGTATTATCGTCGAATGGGAAGTAAGTAATTATATTGTATGCTGAAGAATTATTAAAATTGACTATTATTACGTCATAGATCATATATCCAGCTAATACATCAAAAACAGATTCATAATAATTATGTATTAGGATAATAAATTTTGCTCTTGAGTTCCATGTTCGGGAAGAAGATAAAAAAGAAAGTTTGTCTTGTAAAACCTCGCATCCAACAATTTCTATAATATAAATGTCAAATCTTTTAAAGTAGAACCTTATTTCCGCATTAAAATGTAATATTGGATTTGGTATATTAAGTTTAATCTCTTCTACACTACTCATAATCAAATCATTTTGATCAAAATGCTCCAAAGCAATTTGTTGTAGACATTGATTTATTAGCGTATCCTTCTGAATTGGCAATAAATTTGCAATTGCAATAGATAGAATAGTAAAAAATACGATCATTTCTGCTTTGTATGCCATACTAGTATGTGTTAGTTCGTATTCAGTAGCCCGAGCTTTCTTAATGTGGCACTTTTGTAAGTCAACATATTTAGTAAATAATACTCTATCTTTATTACATATCTGTCAGAGTGTGAATGATCTATACATTAAATTTTGGTAGTACATATACAGTAGGGGGAAACAGTTATGAGTAAAAAATTCTAAATCACAATTTTAAAGTAAATTTGATGACTAAGTTCACACGAACAAAAAAGATTTATACATAAGTAATGTAATAACTTTGCAAAATATTGAAGTATAGGTATGTACCTATATGTTAGTAGTAACCATATTAATATTAATAACAACTACCGAGGACAAGTTTTGACTTGCTGCACCATGATTTTGATGGCACTGAATCAGAGTTTCGATACTGTGATAATGTCAACAACATGTTTAAATAATGCAGCAACCTTGTTATTGCCGATATTAGATGTAAGCTGCACCAGCTTCCAACCCTGTTACTCCAAGTTAAATCGTTTGCCTAAAATTCACAAACCTGGCGAGTCGGCGTTGATGCACCTAAGGCTTTCAAATAGTTGGACAGTAAATTTAGTAATTTGTCAATACGACAATCTTGCAAAAACAAATTCGTTAAAATTTATTAAAGAAATTTAAGATATTCAGTTGCTGGGGAGCGAAATATTATTTTCATTTGATTTAGTTCCCTCTTTCCTAGTACTTACTATCCAGATAGTTTTTCCACTTGTTAGGTCAATGATAACACTTGCAATTCAAACAAAAGTCAAATTTATTCCAAAACCTTTACAAAATTTATAATCTGGTTTTCGTAACAACTTCTTCAGTGGAATAAAATTGGCATTTATTTAGTGTCAATTAATAAATAAATAACTAGCCATGCCTATCAACAAAATTATCTACAGACAAAGAAATTCAGTGATATATAGGATTACGTTTACAATGTAGTGGACAAATTAAGATATTTTGAAATGTAAATTTATAATCATAACACTAATGCTCCTTATATCAATATATTTTTTGTCAAGCTCTAACAATTCTGTTCGAGGACTAGGGAAAAACATGGCAAGAAAACCTAGTCAAGAGCTTAATTTTATAAAATTCAGGCGTGATTAGGTGATTAAATTATTATAAATAATACTTAAATTTTCTATATCTGTTCTAAAATTGACCGCGTTATTTTTTTTTTTAATGTATATCATTTCATATATTAATATTTTTTGATAACTATTTTCTTTTTTAAAAAACTTAACATTTTAAAAATCAAAGTTATGTCGTAATTCTTTAGAATGCTTAGACAAAGCAGTTTCCGCGGTTATGTTATGCGTTACAGAGTGTATTGATGATTATACAGTCGTTTTTTTAGATACTGTCTAGTTTGCCCTATGTAACATTTATTACAGTCTTTGCATTCTAATTTATATACGACATTACTTTGATTATCTTTTTTCATCTTAGTTTTTAAATTTGTAAATAACTGTCTGTTATTGTATGGTGTAAATGTAAAATGTCTATATCTGATTTTGTGTGATATATTTTACTATTTTGTTTATTGCCTGTGTTGTATATTTTATGTATTCGTTTTTTAATTAATTTCTCGTAAAATTCTTCTGGATAACTATTTTTGTCCAAAATTGATCTAACTTTGTTTAAATTCTCTTTCCTAAAATCAGGATCTGCTAATTTAATAGCTTGGTCAACTAAACTATTAATTACGCTTTTTTTTAATTTACGGAGTGTTTGAATAGTAGTTTAGGTGTCTGTTGCTACTAGTGCCTTTTATGTACCAATTCGTATTTATGTTCGTGTTATTATGTACGATTTTAACATTTAAAAAATTTATAGAATTTTGATTTTCTTTTTCAAGCGTAAATTTTAATCTGTCATGATAGGAATTAAATGTGTGTATAACATGCTCAATTTTACCTAACGGTATGCAACATATGCAATCATCTACATACCGTTTGTAAAATTCAACATTACAATTTAGTTTACTCAAAGAATCTTGCTCAAGATCCTCCATTACTAAATTTGCTATCACTGCAGATAATGGAGAACCCATTGCACATCCAAAAATTTGTTTGTATATTGTGTCTTTGTATTGAAAATAGGTAGAATTTAAGCAGAGTTTTGCAGCCAACATGAATTTATTTTTCGGTAAATTTGTATAATTTTTTATTAAATCCCATTTTTTATCGATACTAGATAAAGCTATTATAAATCTAAAGGTACATTAGTGAATAATGATACCACATCTAAACTTACTAATTCGTAATTATGTGGTACCATTTCTTTATTTATGTATTTAACAAATTCCCACGAATTTTTTATACTATTCTCTGAATTTTCTACAATATTACTAAGAATTTTGGAGAAGAATTTTGATAAATTGTATGTAGGTGACTGCATACAATTTACAATTAGCCTTAAAGGAATATTAGTAATATTGTAGGAAATTTAGAGAATAGTATAAAAAATTCGTGGGAATTTGTTAAATACATAAATAAAAAAATGGTACCACATAATTACGAATTAGTAAGTTTAGATGTGGTATCATTGTTCACTAATGTACCTTTAGATTTAGCTTTATCTAGTATCGATAAAAAATGGGATTTAATAAAAAATCATACAAATTTACCGAAAAATGAATTCATGTTGGCTGCAAAACTTTGCTTAAATTCTACCTATTTTCAATACAAAGACACAATATACAAACAAATTTTTGGAACTGCAATGAGTTCTCCATTATCTGTAGTGATAGCAAATTTAGCAATGGAGGATCTTGAGCAAGATTCTTTGAGTAAACTAAATTGTCATGTTGAATTTTACAAACGGTATGTAGATGATTGCATATGTTTCATACCGTTAGATAAAATTGAGCATGTTATACACACATTTAATTCCTATCATGACAGATTAAAATTTACGTTTGAAAAAGAAAATCAAAATTCTATAAATTTTTTAAATGTTAAAATCATACATAATAACACGAACATAAAAACGAATTGGTACATAAAAGACACTAGTAGCAACAGACACCTAAACTACTATTCAAACACTTCCGTAAATTTAAAAAAAAGCGTAATTAATAGTTTAGTTGACCAAGCTATTAAATTAGCAGATCCTGATTTTAGGAAAGAGAATTTAAACAAAGTTAGATCAATTTTGGACAAAAATAGTTATCCAAAAGAATTTTACGAGAAATTAATTAAAAAACGAATACATAAAATATACAACACAGGCAATAAACAAAATAGTAAAATATATCACACAAAATCAGATATAAACATTACATTTACACCATACAATAACAGACAGTTATTTACAAATTTAAAAACTAAGATTAAGAAAGATAATCAAAGTAATGTCGTATATAAATTAGAATGCAAAGACTGTAATAAATGTTACATAGGGCAAACTAGACAGTATCTAAAAAAACGACTGTATAATCATCAATACACTCTGTAACGCATAACATAACCGCGGAAACTGCTTTGTCTAAGCATTATAAAGAATTACGACATAACTTTGATTTTGAAAATGTTAAGTTTTTAAAAAAAGAAAATAGTTATCAAAAAAGATTAATATATGAAATGATATACATTAAAAAAGAAAATAACGCGGTCAATTTTAGAACAGATATAGAAAATTTAAGTATTATTTATAATAATTTAATCACCTAATCACGCCTGAATTTTATAAAATTAAGCTCTTGACTAGGTTTTCTTGCCCTAAGTTTTTCCCTAGTCCTCGAACAGAATTGTTAGAGCTTGACAAAAAATATATTGATATAAGGAGCATTAGTGTTATGATTATAAATTTACATTTCAAAATATCTTAATTTGTCCACTACATTGTAAACGTAATCCTATATATCACTGAAACCGATTATTTAATCTGTTTGCAACCATAAAGTTCACGTGTAGAAAAGGGGAAAACAGTCAATTTTCCCTCTTAGATACGTTAGTAATTAGAAATAAGAATAGATTAGGTCTATAGAGAAGAAACCAGTACACTTCGCTATATTCCAAAATGGCAAGTATGAATTTTTTGGTTCACAGACTCCTCATCTCTTCCTTGAACCAGATGAGGTATGAGAAAGAACTTACAACCACAAAAGATGCAGGCAGGTGTAATGGTTTGTGGCTTGTAATATTTATGTTTCTTGTTAAGTAATTTTGTTTGTCTTGATAATGAGACCAAATTCTTAGTATTTTGTATATTGAATGCTTAACTTCAAGTCTGTGATCTTGTTGCTTTAACAAGAGATTCTTCTTCTGGTCGGATAAACTTTTCCCCCTTACAGCTGTCAAGATTGGACACACATTTTATATTACATTCTTTACATTTTTTCGCCATCTTTGTAGAAAAGTTGGCAAAGAAACATTACCTATCGCCTACAAGAAGCCTCGTTCTTTCCTTGCTACATCAACCTGGTAGGATTGTGGTCATGGACCAATGAGACGTCAGATCATAGAACCAAATGCTTTTACTTCGATTAAAACGGGTTTGTGTCTGTTGTCAACGAGAAAAAATCTATATAGGTCGTGTAGAGTAGGAGTGTAATTGGATTCGTTTTTTTGTGCCGAGGTACAGGTTTTTGACCGCAGTTTTGTAGAATTTATTAGCATATTCAGCGTACGGTAAAGGACCCACTTGAAAATAAACTTCATAGGCCTGGTTCAGACATATTTGAATCATTTATAAAAAAAATAATATATCTATTATGATGTTACTTCAACTGGCGCCATCCTCACAACGTGCGGTTATTTTCTTAACTACTACATCTATAATTAAGTTTATGCTTAACAGATGGCGCTACATCGTTGATCACTTCAAAAAATAAAAAACAAATGTAATTATTATAAAGCATATTTCCATAAAACAAAGATTTAATAAAAAGAGTTTATTATTTACAAACCATCCTCTATGTTAACTACAACAAATACATGCACCTTCCCAACATAACCTCAAAACATAGTTTGGTTAAATTACAATAAATTATTAAAAACAGGTCTGTACACCATAAAATGGAATCTATTCCAACTACATCCAAAACCATTCAAACATTACATCGTTTCAACACAGAATATTGTTGTGATTCTGTCGAATGGTGCCCTCATAGGCCTCACCAGCATATTTTCGTATGTGCCAATTATCATTTGTTGTCCAATAACGAAAGTAAAAAAATTGAGATCTGTATATCAAAAGATGTTAGTTGAATTAAAATTCGTTTAATTACAGGCTCAAACCAGGAAAGAATAGGCCGAATTTTATTGTTTTCCGTCGATCAGGATGGGCTCCAACTTCTTCAAACTGTCGATACCCCAGGAATTTTAGATCAAAAATGGTGTCATAATAAAATCAATGGATATTCAATATTAGGCGTTGTAAATGCTAAAAGTACAATAGAAGTTTACAAATTATTGTGTGGCGATGAAAACACACTTTCTGACGTGAAGTTAGAATTGTTATCGCGATTAAAAATTACCGGTGATGATACAATAACTTCCGAAACGTTAATATTATCACTTGATTGGTCCAGTGGCAAATACGATTCTGAAACGCCCGAAATTGTATGTAGTGATTCTAAAGGTAACATTCATAGACTGAAATTGCAAAATGAGAAAATTGAATTATGTAATAGTTGGCATGCACACGAATATGAAGCTTGGATCGCTGCATTTTATTATTGGAACACAAATGTTGTTTTTACAGGCATGTACATCGCATTTTTGCTCTAAAAATAATAATTAGATATATGTATATGTATGACTTAAGATCTAGATTTATCCTAATTTAATTTTTGACCAATAGGTGGCGATGATTCTTTATTTCTGCAATTCGATTCGCGCACAGGGGAATTACCCATTACAACAAATAAAAGTCATCAGGCTGGGGTAACATCAATACATTCAAACGCAAAAATCGAATATTTATTGGCTACAGGAAGGTATAATTATCATAATTCACACGAAAATGATACGCGATGTTTTTTTTATCGTTTCCTTGTCTCTAGCTATGATTCCAACTTAAGATTATGGGATATTCGAAACATCAAAAGACCTAAAAATGAATTTAAGATGACGGAAACTCTATGGCGTTTAAAGTGGAATCCACATAATGATCATCTTTTGTTAGCGGCTTGCATGTTGGGTGGAGTACACGTAATAAATATAAACGAAGATATTCAAGTTGTTGAAAGCTATTACGAACATAGAAATTTATCCTACGGAGCTGATTGGAGCTTTCTGGATCGGAATGAATTGAAACGGTTTGGAGAAAATACGAAATATCTTGTTGCTAGTTGTTCTTTCTATGATCATTTGTTGTGCGTGTGGTTGTCGAAAAGTAAGTTTGAATAAAAAGTAATTGTATTTGGAATTGTATTTCAATTTATATGGTTGCATTCGTCAAGTAATAGACGCCATTCAGTGGCTTGACAGATTCTGTCAAACTAAGTTGTTTGACAGATTTTGTCTTTTAATATGTCCAAATTATTTTTGATATTGAGTTAAGAAAGTTGCAATTTCAGGCGTATCAATTATTGACCACCCATAGCGTAGTTATTGAAAAAGATTAAAATACCAAAAGCCATTTATTTTAGCTAAAGGGCCTGAACATCCCCAGGTTTCAAACAATAAAGTAAAGTTGGTCACAGCTCCAGCAGTTTTCAGTTGTGTATACTGCATGCTGTATTGTTAACACAATTGTAAGTGATACATTGAACTAAATTGGAGATTTATCCAATAAAATAAGTTAAAATCATAAGCATTAAAAAATCGGTTACTACATAAACAATCGGCTGTATGCCTTAACAGTGTGTTCAATCAATTTAATAGATTGCTTGCATCGCTTTGGCAACGCTCGTTACAGCTGGTTACAGCGACACACAGCGACCTGCAAAGGCAGCAGTCGTAGTTGAGCGAACAAAAATACAGACGTCGCTAACCCGTTTTACAATACGAATCAAATTGTCCACTAAGGGTGTATTAAAATAGAAAGAAAAGGATAGTGTTTGTGTAAAAAATAAAGACATAAGTGTTTGGAATGTGATAGAGCGGTTCGTTATCGGTGCCTCGAAGATTTGGTGATGTAGTAATTGTCTCGTTGAACACGGAATCGCTCAAATAGTTCTGTGATGTGATTGTTATAATACGTACGACACCCCGTGCTAAATCGCATAACAACCACCGGAATGTTTACGAGTTTATGACTTAATGCTGCAATAAATTTGTGTGAAATGTTATAGTAGATAACGACACAATCAAAAAAGTAAGTATATTATGTAGATTTAGACCGACACTACATGATATCAATTTGATTTCGACAATCCCAACTTGTTACAGAGGTTAGAGACGTGGAAATTTCACTTCCCCGAGACCGTACCCTTTTTAACTGTTATACTATTTGTCGAATATCTAATTCATCAATTGTGAGAGGAATATCATTAAATTGCATCATGAATGAGATATATGAATGTGTGTGTGTGCGTATGTTAAATGTCCAATTTCACGCACCAACTAAACTCTTGAACTGTTCGATTAACCTCCTGACGAACGTTAATAGTTCATGGCAAAAGATACAGATACAGACGATTGAAGCAAGTGCATATGTATATTATACAACACGTGTTCATTGGCTTGGCAGACCCCTCTTTTAACCTAATAAAAATAGGTTCTCGTTAAGAAATTCCTTCTTGATATCGAGCGTATGGAAAGAATTTGTTAGAATTTGTTTTATCAATATTGATGCATACACATTAGTTACACATGCATTGATTCTATTGATGCATATTCATTTGCATCAATAAATAAAAAATAATTGAAATATGTATGTAGTTCGATTAAATATTTTGATCATTTATGTAAAACTTTTAAGCTATTGGTATTTGATTAGAGAAATATCTACATTGATCTATTACGATTAAATTAATTAAATATAACTTTTCAATATTAACCACATGTGTTGATTGTCTTGCAAAGTTAAAGGGTTGAAACAAGCCTGTAATTGAGATTAATATTTGATTAGCGTACGTATGAGAGCTTCTAGTCCAACGAGTTATAGCGAGCTCACATTTACAGCTTCCAAGGACGAAACGGTATCTACAGCATTTAATTTTGCACATTTGTGTTTGAGAGTGTATCTTGTCCCAACTTGTCATGATTTTGTCACAAGTTTATTAACATATTTCTTTAACTTTTAAAGAACAATAAATTTAGTTTTTACTCGTATTATTTGAGGTCTTACATCGTTATTTTGTTAATTTTTAAGGTTTGAGAAGTTGACATCACAATGTGGAAAAAAATCATAATTGCAATGACGGAATTGACTCATTTGTTGACGACGAGCGATTTAGTCTCGTAGTACAAATCGCAAAAATTGAAATGCATTTTTCGTTTATCTAATATGGTTGACATTTTCAAAATTCTAAAAAAGAATTGTTAGGAAACATTCTAGTTACAGCGTAGAACTGACCAACGTTTGATAAGATTTGATCACTAAATGATTTTTCTGAGATTTTCAATGTTTGACTACCCACTGGTTAACTTTTATCCCATTTTGAAGTTATATACTTACAGATATCAAATTACTGGCAGGTGACCGAACAAAATAATTTTTGGAAATCCAAGATTTGATAAAATTGTCAGTGGGGGTAATAATTTGCGAGTTCAATATAAGTTGCAACATTTTCAGCAGTGGATCACCTCTGAAGTTTGTAAACTTAAAGTGTAAAGTTAATTGGTGTATGGTCAAGTAATGATATATAATTTTTTGTAATCTACAAAAAATTCCAAATAGCAATTTTCAGCACGATCGCATAAAAATGAATAAGTAGGTGGTCAAAAGTTGATTTTTTGTGAATTAAAGGTGTGGCAGAACAACTTGCAACATTTTCAGCGTTTGGTCATATTTCAAAGTCGGTGAAAAATGTGGTGGACTTTTGAATGTCTTCTATGTAATTTAATGATGATTTTAATATTTTCTTTTTTGAAGGTGCCAAACAACTGTAAGATTTTCAGCATTTGACCACCTTTCAAAATATGTCAAAAGTGCGAAGAATCTTCAGTGATACGCTAAATGTGAAATAATCATTCAGCAGTTTATGATTTTAAGATAGGAGCCGAGAAACTGCAACATTTTCGGTGTTTGCCACCCTGAGAAGTTAGAAAAAAGTTTAATGAATTTTGAAAGCTCTGTTGTATCTAATTTGGATGTTGAATAAAAATTAACTGGTGGGTGCTAACGTTGTAGGCAACATTTTGAGTATTTCACTGTCTTTCAAAATCTGCCCAAAATGCAATAAACTTTCAATCTTTTGTTACGAATTCTAGATATAAAAATTAGATGGCGGGCTGTCAAAAGACACAGACAACTATGTAGTTGTACGATGTTCGGAATTTAAAGTTTGTGAAAAGGATTACAATCGTTGAAACCTCAATTACAAGTTATAAATTTGAAGTCAGATAAAAAATTAATTGGTGTGTGGATAAATTATGGTTTTTTTATATATCTCCATGTGAAAAGTTTGGTAAATTTTAGAAACTGTTATATCGGTGAGTAGTCAAACAATTTCTATTATTAATGGCCTGGAGACATAGAACAATAAGTTGCAATTTTACATTTTTTGTGGTTTAGAGATTATAACACAACCGGTTTAAAATACTAGCAGCGCTTGACCACCTCTAAGGCTGTTTCAAAAGTGTGGCAAACTTTGGGTGCATTATTACTTCAAGGTTGGATAAGACAACCAATGAGTTGTCAAAGGATAATTTTGGAATTTTTATGGTATAGAGTCATGTGAATGTAGAAACTGTTCGAGTAGGGTCCATAAAATTGGACAATACACTTTCGAAAATTCAGAAGTTTGATCATACCAAACTAACAACGTTTTGTACTGTTACAAAAATTGTGCCCTCTGGTTATTCTGCTGTTAAAAAGTGACATTCCAACTTCACACTACTAGCACGCTTTCCAAATTTGATATTTGAGTATGGCAATATATAAAGTTGCGCTTTTTGTATTCTTGAAATATTGAAAGGAATGATGGTGTTGAAATTTCAAACTTTGACTGTGCCAATGCCGGTTTACGCTGCAAATAAAAGTTGGTTTGTCTTTACGTTCTCGAAGTATTCGCATAAAAAGAATAGCGGTGTGAGAAGTTGGCTACTAAAGCCGTCAAAGTGGCAACGCAAACAGCTAGTTACGAAATTTGTAGTCAAAATATCTTAAATTCCTTGCTCTACCAAATTGCACATCTACGTATGAAAGTTTTTTTAATTTTTTTTTGTGACCGGTCTTAAGTTTTCAGAAAATTTATTCTTTAGCAAATGAGCGACGAGGCACTAAATTTTTGGTACTAAATATTTTCCATGTTTGACTACTGTTCACAGTATATAAAAATTGTGTGAACTATTATACGTGAGTTCAAGTTTAATTGATATTAATCAATGGATACTTACATACGCATACAGAGAATAAATTTTCGTAGACAAAATCTTCACACTATTACTTTTAAATGTGTCAATTTTCTGATTGCATCTTATTCTATACGCATGAGGAGAAAAAACCGTGAATTGTCGAATTTTCATAAGCTTAAATATAATTTTCAAAGTATTATATTGAGGTACTGTAGATAATTATTACATCATTGGATTGTGTAAAAAATTGGCAATTTTGTTAGGAAAATGTTGATTTTGAGTACATTTGGTACGTAAAAAAAATTAGGTTTGTCTTAATTTACTAAATGTACATTCATATTCAATTTGAAAATGATGGTTAGCCTGTGCAACAACTTCTTCAGGATGTGACAAAGACAATACCAAAGAAGTATTAATTTTTTACATAGTACCATCCAGTACAGTGAATAATATTAATTACACTTACATACATGTGCCTCTATTTATCATCTATTTAATTAGTGCATATGTATGCAGCTCTTATAATCAGCTCTACATACATAAATTTCTTCTCGCGTATACCAAGCACTCCAAGATTTGACCAAGATCTAATATTCGATACACCTTGCAAAATGTAAAAAGCATGTTTATTTTACGTCTCATTGCTTAGAATTACAGGAATATCCGCAAGTAGCTATATTTTTAAAGTACCTGTATAAATATTTGAATAATAATGAAGTAAATATAGACACTTATGCTTTAACGAAACTCATTTCTTCAACATTTTAACAGCACCAGCATGCTTTCGTCTAGTTATTTTATGTTAATACAGAAACCTGAACTACTTACAATTTGAATACTAATTTTCAATTATTTATTATTATTATTATTTATATTATAATTTCTAGGATTAATAGGTATTATTAATGCCCGTTACTGTGAGAAGATCTTACAATTAGTTAAACATTAATACGTGTACCGAGAAAATATTATTTGGCATTGTCTTATATACTTTCTTTATTCGGTGTGAGACACGTAGAAATTTTATTGGACATAATGCCGTGTATACATGACAGATAAACAGATAAAATTATAGTCCATAAAAGAGAAAGCAAACTATCTTTGGTCGTATCGGCCAGATAAAATACATAATTTAAAGGGTAAGTAGGCCGCATACATTAATACGCTAATAAGTATTTAACTGTTTGCTTATACAGGACGAATTTAAATTCTCAATAGCAACATAACGTAATTGGTGATCACACTGGCCGAAATACGTTGTAAATATTAAAATAAATAAACTCCTGTTCAAAATTAACGCACCACTTACATTTTCAGACTTATTTTTATTATTTAAGAAAATATTGACCAAATAAAAGCGTTTACTGTTGGAAATCTTATGTCAAGTAGTTGTTGTCAGTTTTCTATTGTATTTATGTAATTTAACTAAGTTAGAAGGTTAAGTAATTTGTTGACTTTATTTTTTCAGTTTGATAAGTGTATTGCTTAAAGTTGCTGTTTAAGCGTTGGTTATTTTGGGAATGCAATGATGCATGTGTTAAAGCTTCAACTTTGCTAGAAGAGGGAAAAATTATGCGTTATGTGCCAATTTATTAGGTGTTCATCATTCAACAATTAGTCGAATGGATAGAAGATTTAGGAAAACTGGAACACACCATAGAAGACCTGGCCAGGGCAGGAAACGGGCTACAAGTCAAATTGATGAGCGCTTTCTCCGACAACAGGTGTTACGAAACAGAGAGTGTACAAGTAAAGAGCTATGTAAGTAATCAACTTGAAACTGTCAGAAATGTTAGAATTTCTGCTTTAACCGTCAGAAGAAGGTTAAAGGAAACTGGATTGGTTAGTAGAAGGCCTGCTACTGCACCACTACTTACTGCAGATCACAGATCACGTAGATTAAGATTCGCTAGAGATCATGTGCAGTGGACTATCGATGACTGGAAGAGAGTTTTGTTCACAGATGAAACTAGAGTAAGCCTAAAATCTCCAGATGGCCGCGATAGAGTATGGCGGAGACCTGGAGAAAGATTTTATGACTGTTGTATCTCTTCAAGGGAGCCATTTGTTGTTGTTGTTGTTCAAGTTTTTGTACTTGATCGCCAAATGTTTTGTATTGCTTCAAATTTCAATTAGAAATAAATGTTCTGCGATGCAATATTGCTTAATTATCTTCATGTATATTTTCCTAACACTAAATTTAAATAATGAGTGCAATAGCAAAGAGATAATTAAAAAAATTATAGTGGTGCGTTAATTTTGAACACGAGTTTAGTATTTTAAGGATAAAAATACTTGAATTACTTATTTCACATGTTAGGTATGTATGTATATGTAAAAATAAACATTGTTGATTAGGTTTAATTTAACGTTTATTAGCATTTCTAGAAAATAAACATTTTCTTTTTCTATGAATAAGAAGGTATAGTAAATTTACAGAAGTATAATGCTGGCAGTTGTTTAATTAATTAATAAGGGGCATGACCTCATCCGACGGCCAAAATAGCTTAACAGCGTACTGGCCTGGAGTGAACCGAATTGTCAAACAATTCTTTAGTTCATAGCTAATGGTTAATAAGATTAGAATTAAAATTTGCAATCATTATCATTCATACAAGTGAATTGTTCCCGCACAGTTCCAGCATGTGAAACTAGAATTCCAGGTCATATGTATCTAGAACAAACTGAAATCTGTCAGCCTCAAGACATCGTGAATGCGTTTGCTGCGGAATTTTCTAAAGTATTTACCTCAAGTACGAACACTTTTCAGAAGGTGTTTTCGTATAACCTTTCTTTTGGGATGAACTGCATTGGCGAGGAGGAGATTTTGACCAGCATATCTAGGCTGAAATCGGATATGACATCTGGTGATGACGACATCCCTAGTTTCTTGGTACGCAATGGATCACCATCTTTCATTTATCCATTGACAATTTTGTTTAATTTGATTATACGTACAAGTTCATTCCCAAATGCTTGGAAGGTGAGTAAAGTCATACCTATATTAAAAAAAAGGAAATCGATCAGACATAGGTAACTATAGACCAATTAATATTATTCAAAATTTTGCAAAAGTATTATAGTATATTCTCTATACTAGAGTATGCAATGATGTAAAATCCCCATCAACATGGATTTATGCCCGGTAGGTCTACAGTTACCACTTTGGCATGTACTGCCCAGTTTATCTCAATGGAGCTGGATAGACGGGGGCAGCTTGATGTACTGTATACTGACTTGTGGAAGGCGTTTGACTCGATCAATCATCATATTTTACTTGGAAAATTGAGCCGCGCTGGTATATGTCCGTCATTCACTCAATTGATGCCTTCTTACCTGACAGGCAGAATGGGTTGTCTTTTATAATGGGTTTTCCTCAACGAGATATTATATCTCCTCCGGCGTGCCACAAGGTTTGAACTTGGGTCTATTGCTTTTTAATATTTATATTAATGATCTTCTAAATAGTTTGACTTGTAATTTCTTAACGTATGCTGATGACTTAAAAATATATACTTCCATCCATTCGAAGACGACTGTTCGCTGCTACAAGAAAATTTACTTCTGATCGATGATTTGTGTATTCGTAATAGGATCTCTTTGAACAGGGGCAAGTGCTTGGCTGTCTCTTTCACTGAACTCTGCCGCCCTCTAGTCTACAATTATGTTTTAAAGTCTGGACTCATTGCTAGGGATTGTGGGATGAAGGATTTGGGCGTCTTTTTTGACTCGGAATTATATTTTGCTAAGCACATTCATTCCGTATGCCTATCTGCGTCTAGGAACCTTGGCTTTTTAATAAGATCGTGTAAAGGGTTTTACGATCCGCAAACAATAAAAACGTTATACTACACCCTCGTTAGAAGCAGGTTAGAATACGCTTCACTCATATGGTATCCGCATTATATTTACCAAAATTTGTTCGTGGAAAAGATTCAAAGGAGATTTCTAAAATATTTAACATTTAAAATTACTGGTAATTATCCTAAACGTAATATCGATTATAATATTTTGCTTAGTGAGCACGATTTTTCCAGCCTCTCTGATCGACGGAATGTGCATAGTGCAAGATTTTTATTAAATTTATTGCTGAATGAAATTGATTGTTCTTCCTTACTTGCACTCTTCAACTTCAATGTCCCGTCTATGAACACTCGGTTTCACTATACTTTTAGGATACCTACTGTGAGAACTAACATTATGGTTAAATCACCTGTGTACCATATGAGCACAAATTTTAATACAATTTATGATAGATCAGAATAACAAGTAGTGTTAGTTATTAATTTTGAAGTTAGGTTACTTTATTGTGTTGTTGATTACTACATTAATTTTGTACTCTGATGTATTTTTTCTTTAATTTTTTCTCTTTATTCCTATAATTTCCTATAATACAATTATAATTTAATTGTTTAGTAGTGAGTAAGTTTTGTTTTGTTTTAAAATGTACACTGAACTCCGATAACATTTTATTGGTTTAAATTTATATTCTGTAATTGGCTGTAGGCTGTTGGATAAATAAATATTATTATTATTATTATTATTATTATTAGTACCTATTATTATGTGAGGCAGCATATGTATATATGTTTTGTACTGCAACAAAAATTGTGCCCTCTGTGACATTCCAACTTCACACTACTAGCGCGCTTTCCAAATTTGATAATTTGAGTATGGCAATATATTGCGCTTTTTGTATTCTTGAAATATTGAAAGGAATGATGGTGTTTGAAGTTGAAATTTCAAACTTTGACTGTGCCAATGCCGTTTTACGCTGCAAATAAAAGTTGTTTAGTCTTTACGTTCTCGAAGTATTCGCATAAAAAGAATAGCGGTATGAGAAGTTGTCTACTAAAGCCATCAAAGTGGCAACGCAAAGAGCATAAAATTGTCAACTTCACAAATCGTCATTCTTTTGTGATTCTTTTTACGCGAATATCTTGAGAACACAAACAAACACGAAACTTGGTTACATTATCAGATCTCAGCCATTATTTTTAACGCAAATATCTCAGAAACGGAAGAGCACCTTTTTTTTTTCTTTGCAGCAGCGAATTTTGGCATTTAAATTTAGATTTAATTTGAGGATGCTGTTGCATTGCGACCTATTAGTCTATTGTGCCCCTTATAGGAGCTGTACGTTGTTAGAGTCTTGCTGCACTTATAGCTCCCAATCCAGCTTAAAAGTTTTACTAAACTGCACTATCTGTGATGGCTTTGAAGAAGGTATCTCTGCTTTAATTGTCTATGGCATCTTTGCCGAGATGATTACCACGGATTTCTGTGATTGTGCCAGGTGTTCCGGAGCTCCTGTCCCGCAGAACATGCAGTTTCTATTCTGTTTCAGACCTATCCGTGCCATATGTTTCCGAAGGTGATAGTGCCCTGTCAAAAAAACTGACAGAATACGTCTGTTTCTGCCGAGTTCTAGCATAGCCTTTCGTTTTTATTTGTTGAAATTTCCAAGGCATACCTTGGAATGTCACAAACCAGGAAGAGTGTTACAGAAGAATTCTCTGAACTGCCCTTCCCTCTCTTTAAGTTCGTTATTGCAGGTGTTCACTCTTATGCCACAGATTGGGTGTGGTCCCACAAATGAAGTTTTGTCGGCCGTCTTTGCTAATAGGTTAGGTACTCACAATCAGCATAATACATCTGTGTGTTTTTTGCTTAAGTCGTTTAGCCTTTTAAACCATTCCCAGACTAATTTTGAGCTGATGATGTTAGAACTCTGTGCCATAATGGCTAGCAACACTATCAACGAAAATCGCAATGCTTTGCTTGTTCTTATCGCAGTTCATTTCAGCACACCTTCCAATTGCATTTATCTCTGGTTGGAAGACGCTAGGGTATGTTGGAACTAAAATTATCAATTTTTAGGCGTAGTTGCACGGTGAATTTGGAACGCCACTTTTTTGACGCAAATATCTCGAAAATTAGAAGAACATAGTTTTTTTGCAGCACAAAACGTTGATATACTTTAACTATGAATTTTCAAAGGTGTAATATCTAATTTGACACAATTCTGGGCTGAACGAATCGAGTACTTCGAAAGACTTTACTTGATTGTTACTTATTAGTTATGTTATTGTTGGAGTAGTACACTATACAGGGTGTCCAAAGTTATCGGTGCACTATTGCTATCTTAGTTATTTCTGTAGCTACGATTTTAATTAAATGAGCAAATGTATAGTGTTTTTAACGCTGATTACTATGGAGTTCTTGAAAAAACAATTGAATAACGCATTCTCGAAAAATTTCGAAATTTATATTTTTTTTAAATGGAACCCCTGCATTATTTGTACATATTGTTGATCATCATAACATTTTGAACAAAAAATATCCAGCAAATAACTATTTTTAACGTAAAAATAAACAAATGAGAAGCGTTCAAAGATTAAAAATTATTAACATGTAATTCTATGTAGGTGATGGAAAAGCATAATAAAATATTACGTTAACAGTAGAATAGAAATTGTACGGACGCAACTTGTGTTTTTTTGCAATGGCGTGCACGGTACTCTTTTGCAAATCTAATTCTCTGGTGCAACTTCGTATGGATTGTTCTGGACTGGTTTCAAAAAAAGTCAACAAGTTTACTTCTGTTTCTTCGTCTAATATAACATTTTTCTTTCTTCGTACCTATCTTAAATGTATCTCCATTAATTCGAAATTTTTATACATCTTAGAAAATAGAACTGGTTTGGTGATCGACGATTCACGCATGTGTTTTCATAATATCGAAGCGCATTTTTTCCATTTTTCCTACAAATCAGATATGCCTCTAGCATATCACACTTTTCTGAATGCGTAAACGGCATTATTTTGAATAAATATGGGGGAATTAATTATTATAATTATAAGAACACAAAATCAAATAACCGACTATTCTTAATAAACTATTTTAATAAGTAACCGTACGAAAGAGACTTAAACTCTGTACGGTTTTGACAACATTAATGAGCATATTACATGCTTGTTTTGCCTAAAAGTGAAAGAAGCCTACTATTAATAATGTGTCTTTGACACAATTAAAATCGAACAGAACTTCTTTATTGTTCGCACAAAAACCTCACACAAAGCGTTATCACGAAAGCCGAGAAATGCATTGAACAGCACACTTAGGCAAAATTTTGTAATACAAAATGAAAATTATTTGATTATTGTGTTTATTCTACTGTAAACGTAATATTTTATTATGATTTTCCATCACCTACGTAGAATTACTAGTTAATATTTTTTTAGACTTTGAACGCTTCTCATTTGTTTATTTTTACTTTAAGAATAGTTATGTACTGGACATTTTTTGTTCAAAATATTATGATGATCAAAAATATGTACAAATAATACAGGGGTTCCATTTAAAAAAATTATAAATTTCGAAATATCTCGGAAATGCGTTATTCAATTGTTTGTTCAAGAACTCCACAGTAATCAGCATTAAAAACATTAAAAATTTGCTCATTTAACTAAAATCGTAGCTACAGAAATAACTAAGATAGCAATAGTGCACCGATAACTTTGGACACGGTGTATAAATACTA
The DNA here is from genome assembly GCA_004785975.1 of Popillia japonica. Taxonomy (NCBI): domain Eukaryota; kingdom Metazoa; phylum Arthropoda; class Insecta; order Coleoptera; family Scarabaeidae; genus Popillia; species Popillia japonica. The sequence goes on along the minus strand of SMLS01065709.1, from coordinate 25,761 downwards.
AAATCCAATCTCAATTGTAAAGCATAGAACGAATATGTACAACTTCTATGCTTCTATGTTACGAGAACAAACAAGTCAGAAGAATAGTCGCCTAGATTGAAAAACGTAATCAAACTACTTAATTAGAATATAAATTTATCCGAAAAACAAAAAATTATGTTAGTAGGAAATACACACAGAATATTAAATTCTTCAGCACTCCGTTTGAAAAAATGTTTATTTACGTAGTACTAATGTAAACTAGTTACATGCTAGTATTTGAAAGTGTAATAAGAAAAGCGTATTTTCGCATAACAAACGTTTTCCGTGGAAAATTGAAATAGTTCGCTATGTTTGTATTATTTTATTTACGCTAAATCTAAAGTAAATAAACACATGTGTTTATAGAGGCATTATGATGTAAGACAGGTGTACACTGATCTATTCGAGGCTAATATAACGTGCAGTTTCTGTTCTGCGGCGGTTTGAATGACGCATTAACCTTGAGTCATTTCATTAACATTAGAGAAATACATACTACATACAATCTACAAAAAAGTTAGGGGGAACACGAAATACAATTCTGTTATTAAGCTTATTACCACTTAATTGCAATTAGAGATTTTTACTAAAGTTACGGTGCGTTTATAAACGCTATATCATACTTTAATTAATATAGAGATCGCAGACAGTTTTTTTTGTGCGAAGTAGAAGGCTAAAGGAAATCATGAAACGTATTACTGAGGACATTTTCATTAAAATCAATAGGTGATGGAGCATGTTTGGAATGTTTATTTAGATAGTTTTAAATAAAAAAAATTGGAGGTGTGGATACAATACACTCACTTTTATGTATCAATACACATTTTGATTAGGTATCTAGATAACAAAGGAAATGTAGTGAATTTTATTATTTATTGATTTACCTGAATCACGCATTTGGAAAGATATTTCAACGATACACTGAGATCTTTTAGGTTTGTTCCAACATACAATTTGTGATAGTTTGCAGATTAATGTTAGTGTGCAGACAGAAATTATTTTCCAACTATTTGCAATTTGCCCTTGTTGGAACGCTTTAAAAAAAAATTGAAATTTATTTTCTACTGTAAAGAAATTGAATTTAAGATACAAAAAGCCTTTCCAATATATACAAACTTTGAGTTCTCAAAGGCGTCGTTTTAAATGATTAACTACCATAAAACATTAACTACTAACCTCGAAACTATAAACTACTAATGTAAAATGAAATAAGCTACGCATGCATAAAGTACAAACTCTGAAAATCAGCAAAGAATTCACAAATTGTTCTGACCATCAGCAAACAGTTTCCAATCGATTATTAATTTACTTGGAACACTAAATTTCAGTTTCCAAATTGTAGTTTGTTTTGTTGGAACGGCAAAATTACTAATTCGCAGAATCCTGATAGTTTGCAACTATTACTGTAGTTTCGTATTCTTGTTGGAAAAATCCTTTTGTTTGTCCATATTCAGGAGCTGTATTAGGAAAATATATTACCCAATGAATTATAATATTTTTGCTTAGTTGCAGAACTAGAATTATTTGGTACTTTGGTTCACTCACAAAAAAATGTGTTGTGTTCTCGAGATATTTGCGTAGAAGGAATGGCGACATGTGAAGTTAGCCATTACTTTCGAAATTTTTCAACGTTTTGTGCTGAAATGAAATAATTTTGTGCTCTGGCTTGATACTTTCGTCTTTGGTAGCCAACTTCACACACCGCCATACACAAGAGAGAGAACACAAAGAACACACATTTTTTTTATGCGACAATAAACAGCACACAACGTTTTTTGCATCACAAAACGTTGGCACATTGATGTATTAATCAAACTTTGAAAATTGTAAATTATGTTATCCAAGTTCACCTACTTCAACGGAATGGTTTGATTTGATTTGAACACTGAGTACGGATCAGATTTTTGCACCATTCCCTTAACACCGCTGCCTATGGCCTAATTGTATTACTCCAGTGTTAGTTCCTTCCGTCCCCCTCCTCATTGCATAATCTGCAGATAGGTTCGTCTTTAAAGATTCCAATTCTATGCAGATATTCCTTTAGAAGCCATCTCCTATTAGCAGTCTCGTCACTGTTCTAAGTTGTACTCGGTTAAGAGCTAGCACATTCGCTGCTAATTGCTGTCATAGCTGCCTAATCATCTGTTTGCTGTTGTACTGTCTTTTAACGTTGTTCCAGTGTAGGTACCTGGTGTGCTTTTGCAATCCACTGAGCTACTGCACCACGTATTGCAGCCAGACCCGGTTCTGCGTCAGTGAATTGAGTTGCATAACCTTTTCTAGCCAACTTGTTTGCTACTTTATTGCCTGGTATGCCCCGGCACCCACACCAAAGTAACTTTGTTGTGTTTTGCCCGAATTCTTAGGGTTTTCAGGAAGTTCCAAGCTAGGTTTGAGGTTATCTGATGAGTTGCTAGTGTTTTTAGGGCCGCCCGACTTTCCGATAGGATATATGTAAATCAGCCGACATTTTGGTTGTTTTTCCAAGTCCCTTCGGGCACATATCTCTATTGCTAGTATCTCCGTTCACTGCACGACGGTATATTGCCCTAATAGCATATAGTCTTCATGATTCAATGTTTCAGCGTATATATCTGCCCCAGAACCTGTCGTTCTTATTGACCCATCTGCGTACCAGATCTGGGTTCGGATTCCAGGTTTCTGTTTTATTCTCCACCCATTCCTATCTAGCACAACCTGGAAGGGTTTATCAATGGAGAATTTGGTACTGCTACATTGAATGCATTAGTAGATATCTCTTATCTGAATCACATGCAATCACATGCAGTGTGCATCCAGATCAAACTCTTAGTATAACGGTAGGGATGTGATGGTGTGGGCTAGAGCAAGTATCAGAGACCATACCGAACACTTATTCATACAGAATGGTTTTGCTGCTTCTCCTATTGCTTAAAGGTATTTATATAGCATACTGCAACTTTCATCGCTTTCATATATTATACTGGAAGTGTGTAAGAACAATTCATTTTTATACGAACGATAATGCTTGTCCACAAACATTGTTAAGTGGTTTGATGGGCTGAAAATCACGAATAGTAATCTTATCAAGAACTGCAGAACTTTAAATTGCTCTCAGAAAGCTATGTTGGCTATCTGAGAAGATCATACGTCATACTAATTTTAATTTTTTTTGTAACAATTACCTATATTATGCGTCTATAAATTTACTTTAAAAAGAAATGTTTATTATCTCGAAATATAATAAACGTCAAATTCAACCTAACCAACAAAATTAATTTTTACATATAGATGTGAAAAATGTAATTCAAGTATTGTCATCATCAAAATACTATTTATTTTAATATTTATAAGCTATTTCAATCAATATATGATCACTAATTACGTTATGTGTATTGCTATTGAGAGTTTTAATTCCTCCTGTATAGCCAAAGGAGTAAAATACTTATTGGTATATTACTGTATGCGGCCTACTTATTCTTTAAATTATTTATTTTATCTAGCCAATACGACTAGTTTGCCTTCTCTTTTATGGGCTATAATTTTAGCTGTTTATCTGTCATGTATACACGGCATTATGTCCAATAAAATTTCTACTTGTCACACACTCAATAAAGAAAGTGATATAAAACAATTAACTAAAATCGTCTTACATTAATCCGCATTTATAATACCTGTGATAATACCGAATACTCCTAGAAATTATAATATAAATATTAGATTGAAGTTGAAAATTAATATGCAAATTGTCAGTAGATTTTATTTGAGTGTAAATGAAAAGATATTTAGGATATTTTTTGTTTGGCCATATGCAGGAATTGTGGAGGAACAATTTATTTATATGGATGATAATGCTGATCAGCGTCGAGCAAAGATTGTTAACAGTTAGTTTGAAACGGTAAGTTATCAAGCCTGAATCCGAGCCATGCTTGATGTTAGGAAAAACGAATTTTTGTAATAATAATAATAAATTATTTGAGGAAAGTAAATTAAATATATCTACTATTCTTCAAATACAGGGTGTGTTTGAAATAAAAGTAAAAAATATTAAAAATGGTAAGATACAATTATGAAAAAATTTTGTTCAATTACCACGCGAATGCCAAAGTTAAAATCTCCCTTATAAATTGTAATATGCGCCGCCTATGGATCGAGAATATGTTTACCTCGATCGAAGTAACGCAAGACATCCCAAAAACAACTGTCGATGTTATAACAGCTACGAAATAATGCTGATGTGTCAGTTTTTCAGTTCAATAATATCAATGTGATTAGGTATGAAAATACTATCGGAAACTAATTAATAAAGGAACTTTTATTTTAACTGTATCCAATCTATAGAATTACTTTAAACAACAATTGAAAATCATTTAAATGTAATAAAAGTAAAACTATTGTTGTGAAATAAAGATAGTTTCTTAGTTGCAATTTTTGTAATCGTAGTCATATTTTCCTTTTTATTAAAGAATTGTTGGTTCCATATCTGCAACATCTACATACATTCAACATTCGAAACAGTGTTAAATATCGCCTATCGCTACACCTGCTCTGCGCTAGATATATTTGTTAAAACACAGCGGCGGGACGAATATTCTATAAATATGTTTGTCATTTTTTTCCTCGCTTCTGGGAAGGAATTTGCGCAAAATATTTTGGATTTAAGTTTAATAAAATAATATGTTTCCATTTTTAATAGTCTTTACTTTTATTTCAACTAATTTGAACAGGCGTTAAAAATTCTAACCAGAAACATTACAACGGTAACGTTTTCTACATGGCATCACAGTGAAAATAATGCAACCGGACATAACATTTTTATACGAATAGAGACAGCCTTAGATGTACCTGTACTTTGCCTTACTTTGCATATATTAGAAATGTGAAGTACGATTTGCTCACAATCAGCTCATAATTTGTGAGTAGTTCAATAGGGGTCGACAGACAACGTTGGAAGAGCGAGAATTAGTAATTTTTCATCATAAAAAAATAAACGTCAGCGAGAAATTGAAAAACTCTTAAATAGAAATGCATCCACGATAAACCATATTATTGAACGACATAATCGTGAAAACAGAGGGAAGAATAAACGTAAAATAAGTCAAAAAAATATTTCACGAACATGACAAGCGGCGGACTGTTAGGAAAACTAGAAATAATCCACTGGTAAGTGCTCCTAAGTTAACGCTGAAGATGCAACCTGTTCTGGGGAAAAAAACCGTAACAGCAAAAACTGTTCGAGGAACTCTCAGGCGTGCCGATTTGCACTGAGGAATAGCCAGGAAAGAACAGTGCATAAGCCCGATGAATAAAAGTAAGTCACTTGGAGTTTGCATTACAGGACCAAAATACAGATTCTCACTTCTGGAAAACTGTTTTATTCCCTGATGAGACCTTTTCAGCTCAGATGGGAAGGTTAATGTGTGGAAGAAAAAGAATGAAAAACTAAAACCGCAACATTTAAAACCAACTGTTAAACATGGAGGTAGGCATGTCTGGGGCTGTATTCTGCTGCTGGTGTAGAAACCTTCATTTTATTGAAGGTAATGTGGATAGGTTTATGTACTTAAACATCCATAAGCAGAATTTAGTGTCTAGTACCAGAAAGCTAGACATACCAAATGATTTTCAGTTTTACCACGACAACGATCCAAAATATTCTTCGCGTTTGATCCAAGAATGGCTGTTATATAACGTCGTGTATGTTTGATGAAAACTCGAGCTCAGTGACCTGATATTAAAATAAATGAATATTTGGGGCATATTCTTCAAACAAAAGTGCGTAGTCATCGAATATCCAATAGGAATGGCCTAAAATATGCTTTATTACAAGAATGGAACAGTATTTCGCTTGATTATACACGTAAGTTGTAAAATCTGTTCCAAATAGATTACAGTTAATTATGAAATCCGAAGAACTAAATATTGACAGACTAAGTATTGATTGTTTCGTTTTAAACTTTCAAAAATAGTTGTCATTATTATTGTAGATGCATCATTTTCACTGTGATGGTGAACCTGTTCGAATTAGTTTTGTTTTATTTCTGTTATACATTTACATATTTGAAGAATAGTAGCTATAGTATATTTCACTTTTCTCAAATAATTAGTTCTGTGAGTCACTGTATTTGTTGAAAAACCTAAGAAACAGCACAATAATAGCGGGGATATTGATATTTCTAGACTTAAAATGTTTTAATACGCCTTTTTCTTCATATGCATACTGAACACGTGAATAAGATAAATCGCGGTTACCCTTCAATATGTAACATAATGCTCGAACATCGACAAGGTTGACATTGTGGAACAGATATCCAATTGCCCGACCAGCTGTTCTCTTTTATTTTTCGAACATGCTTTCAATGTCGGCTATTAAATTAAATTATTTATAGTTTGTTGGACACCAAACCTGCCGAAGTGGAAATACAAAGCTGAACTATAGGTGTAGTTCCAATTGCTTCAGAATCGCTCTAATCCAATTAATCCTTCGCAAGTAGGTACACAAAACGTGCCAATGGTTAAATGCGTATGCATATAATTGGCATAATTTGATACAATGATAGCTTTCGTTATACTGAACGAAACTACATATAATTTTACGAATGAAACAAATAAAATGTTTAGTCAGGATCGTGTTATTCTCTATCCAGCGTTGGATTTTAAGTGACCTGCTGTAGTGTGTGAATAAATACAAATTACATGCGCTAAATTGCAGACGTTTTGTCTGACTTCAGCTCCGTTTTCATTGTTTGCTGTGAAGTAATTATGTATAAGTGTCTTTAATCCTAAACATTATCTGTCTGCTTGTATAGGAGTACCATTTTGGTTGCTTTTAATACTTGAGAGAAACCGAATCATTATAAGGGCTTGCGAGTTTCGACTGTGTCATGTAGTGTATGTAGTACAATAGAAAAAATAAACTAAAAGTAAAATATACAATAATTAATAAATAAAAGAAAAGAAACTAGAAGCTCGATGTTTCGCCGCCAATGTAAGTGACTTTTTTAGGAGTGAAAGGTGGGCAAGGAAAGTCAGACCACAGTAAAACGACGGGTCAACCACGCTAGAGGCGAATACTCTCTGACTAACGGATTCAAGTCGTGGTTTTAGGCTAAAGTGTTCGTTGTCTAAGATGATTCACTTATTACTCTTTGTTAGACATTATCAGATTCATTCTACTAAATCCCTCAATAATATAATGATCTCCTGTAACTTTATTATATCCCTTGTCAACTGCACGGCGACTAACGGAAACAATTTTGTCATGTTTTGACCAACCAGTCACGAGCAATAAATTTTGATCGTTAAACTCATCCTTTGACATAATGATAAATGCTGCATTGTATAGCCGTCGTGAATGTAAGCTATTGCACCACGATAATTGTGTAGTGATTGGCTTCGCGAGACTGTCTATTCATCACATCCGCACAGTCCTTATCGATTAGCTTTATAATAAGAATGCTTTGACACAAGAACGCATAAACGTGAGATATATTGAAACGATACAGACAATTAATATTAACAGCGCCAACGTTTTTGATTTTTTAAATAAAATTCATTGTTTTGCCCAATTTGTCCAATATGAATACATTTACAAAACTACAACATACAAAACTGTTTGACAACTTTGCAACAAGAGTGCGTCATACCGTCAACTCAACAAAATACAAACATTATGGTGCGTTCAAAAATGGTATTCCAGCGTGCGTCGATAACCTGACGAAGACAGTTTAAAAACGACATACAAAGAAACAGCAAGGTCTTGAAATCAGACGATTGATGGATCCCAAATCTTAAAGCAGCCTGTAGCACAATAGGACAGTGAATTTTTAAAAACAACTAGGTTGACGTATACCTCGCCTGCCGCATAATAAGTGATAACTAACTGGACCATATTCATATTGAACCCGACCGCTAAAATTTAATTCTGTAGTTAGAAGAAACTAGAATTCATAATCCCCAAACGACCGCAACTTAAATGCGCTTGTTCCCACGACGACGACACAATTCGAACTAATTAATCAAAACCGGACAACTTGTGACAAAAAAACACGAATAACACAACTCCCAGTTTCATTGTTACATTTATGGAAACCACACTCGAACAAGTAACGACCAAATTTAGTAAAACGAATCAATAGAAGAAGCCGCACCACTTATACAACATGAATACACTTTTAGCAATAACTATCAAATAATTAGACTAAGCGAGGTATACGAAAGCTTGAGACTACCACTTCGATACTCGTATGAGCGTCAAGCACTCCCAACCATTTGATAGACCTCATACAGAGGTATTTCGGTGTCATTGGAACTATTCCATTAGAGCACCCACCTAGAACGAATCCGAATGTTAAATGAGAACCGAGAACCTGACGAGCATACGAGTTCTAGGAGTAACACTCGCACTATCGTATACCTCGCCTGTCCAACAGTAAGTGACAACTAATTAAATGGCATGCATTCATATTGAATCCGATCAGAAAAAAATAATTTTGCAGGTAGAAATTCGAATTGATAACCCTCCAAGAGACAGCAATTTAAGTGCAGGTACTAAATAGACAAAATCGGAAAACTTGGGACCAAAAAACACAAATAACATAAGCTAACCAATTTCATTAGACTCGGACTTAAACTCCCCTCAAAATATTCGCCGTCGTTCTTTTCGTAACGATATCGACCAAGAATCTCATAAAAACCTTATTCCGTCGTCAAAAATTTATCGAAAATTTTGGAGACTCTGTTTGAAAACGCAATGACCAGATTTAGTGAAACGAATCAATAGAAGAAACCCCACCACTTATCCAACATGAATACATTTTTAGTAATAAATATCAAATAATTAGACTAAGCGAGGTATACGAAAGCTTGAGATTACCACTTCGATACTCGTATGAGCGTCAAGCACTCCCAACCATTTGATAGACCTCATACAGAGGTATTTTGGTGTCATTGGAACTATGCCATTAGAGCACCCACCTAGAACGAATCCGAATGTCAAATAAGAAGCGAGACCCTGACGAGCATACGAGCTCTAGAGGTAGTACGCGCACTATCGTATACCTCGCCTGTCCACCACAGACCAACTAACTAAATGGCATATATTCATATTCAATTGTAAGGGTTGTCACGACGACAACACGACTCGAACTAAATAATTAAAACCGGAAAATTTGGAACGAAAAAACCACGACTAATTGCTGTGAATTACATAATTACCATAATAATGTGCGGAGAATATCGTAGTTGGAAAAAATACGGATAATATAACCTCAATTCACGTATACGTGTATTCGCAACAACGATAGAATTCGAACTAAACGACTTCCGGAAATAATTACAAGAAAAATACGTCATTCAAGGACATTTATGACGTCAGCACACATCAGTAGATAACATACTATATAGTTATTACAGGTAAAACGCCGATTAATTAGTGTTAATGAATTAATTAACTATGATCCACATATGCGGGGATTATTGTAGTTGACGAAAAGCGAATATTTTAATTTCAACAGACAGCAATGCGACAATACGTGTGTCCGCAACAACGACACAATTCGAACTAAGCGACGCAGCGATTTGTAAACAATGCAACAATTCAAGGTTGCTAGTGACGTCAGCAATTGACCGTTAAGCTGATTTATATACTTGTTTTAACAAACAGTGTGTTTTATATATGCACCCACAATAAAAATCAATCTCCTACACTTTCGTTGTTCCAGAATTTGTTAGTTATGTTCGACATTGAGGGGCTCCGGGCACTTATTTCCTTCTCCCCTCTCACCCCTGCTCTTGAAGATTAGAGGTACTCATGACGTGGGGGACAGCTCACACCGGAAACGTTGCCAGATTGTGCCTAATTTCTCGTTACAATAGCAGGTCCTTATGGAAAATTCAGACACAATAGCACGTACAGAAAATAGATAGAATGATGTTATCTGCGCGTTAATGAATGCAGAAACAGATAGTACTTGGGGGAGTACTATGAATATCTTTTTATTTACGTCGACGTGACATTTTTTTGTGTGGTGATTGCGGTGATTTTGTGCTAGTGCAGTTCAAACACCCCTTTGTTTTATAAGCTGTCGATGTGAGAATTACTTTAATTAATTTAAACTATTAACAAATTTTGTTTAACACGGTTGAGTAACAAATTTCATTAATTAAAACCGCAAATCCACAATAATAATAATAATAATAAAATTTAATACTAAAATTTTACGATTCTAGAGCTACACAAATAACACTGCATTTCGTTATTTCTATTTTTATAAGTTAATCATGCTTTGTAACAATACAAACAGCATTATTTGGAAATAAAATGTACTTATAAAGATACAGATTCATTACACGAAAATTAACAATTCTTCAAATTTATTAATGTAAGTAAAACAGGTCTAAAACGTTTTAACGTAGATATGTATTCTTTTTACAGCGAAGAACTTAAAAAAAACTATTACGAACAGTATCTGTGTCATGGTTTATCAGCAATAATAAAAGGAGTATAATTACGATTTATTAAATTAATTCTACGTCGTCTTCGCTTCTTCTCTCTCTTCGATTTATAAAATCCCAAATAGGTTCTACACCTCCAGCTAGCCTTAAATGACTAAACACAACGCGATTAATGATATCAACATAAAAGTATGTTAATCGAAATACCCTTGAAATTTTGCGTGTTGACCGTAGTATACCTAGCGTATTCATAAAGTTTTTCTTAATTTTTATAAACATTGATTTACGACGTATAAAAAAGTTTTGTATTTTAACTGAAATTAAATGTTATAATATGTACAGTGGGTTTTACTTTCAATGCTGTAATTTTAAATGTTCTGGTTAAAATAAATATTAGAAAGTGTAAATGGAGGATAGATAAGATACATAACATTTATTTATTACAAAATATACAATCATAATACATTTATTGTAAACTTACAGATTCTGCAAATATTACATTCAAATACTTATTTACAGAAATGCAAATAGAAAAAAAATATTTATCACTATGAGCTGCTCATAAATATTAGAACTAAATTCATATATCTCTAATTTATGATGAGATATTGAACTACAATCGAAATCTTCCCTGTCACTATCCTCTCCAACTCTAATGATGAATGGTTCTATTACATCGTCAATGATTGTATCAAGATCTGTCATACGAGATTCTTCCTTTATAACATGGTTTATGCATTTTTGCCAAGTACTAGCAGTTACATTTCCCTAGGGATAAAGTAATAATTGTCTCACTTCAGATAATTTAAAGGTTTTGTTTTTGGCAGCCACTTCATTTTTTATTTGGGCCCAAACAAGCACGATGGGATTCAGTTCGTAGTTGTAAGGAAGTTATCGTAACACAGTTTTATTTGTGATTTTGCCAGTTTATCAATTACATAGACATTATAATTATTCTTATGAATTTTAGTGTTCAGCTCTGACCATATCCTCATCGTACTGTACATATTTCCTTGCTTGTTAGCCAATTTTGAATATCCACCTTTCTCCATGATGATGAGTGTGGCTTTTCAATTTTTTGACTGTGATATGGATTATCTGTAACTACACTGGCGAGCATAAAATTAGGGTCACCCTGTATTTTGAAGTTATTTCAGAAATTCTTTTTGTATTCGGAACGTTTTCGGTTGTAACATAGTTTACTAACTTTATGCGATTGTTTTGTCGTGTTTGCGTGAACAAGAAAAACTTTTTGTTTTTTTTTTCAAAGTTTATTGAAAGTAATGAAAATGAACAATTTCAGTGTAATATGCTTTTCGTTGAAACAAAATTTGAAATTTTAAGGGCTTTAGTATCCTCTGGCAGTGAAAACTGAATCTCCACCAACCACAGCCACACTCCAACACGTTTATCTGAGCCCGTAAGACAAAATCGCGATTCATCGGAAATCAATAAGCGAGTCCAATCCGCTATTGTTTAAGCTAAGTGTTCTCGTGCAAAATTCAACCTAGCAATTCGATGTTCACGGGAAAGGAGCGGTCCAGTAGCTCTTGTTCGAGAAGATAATACAGCAGAATAGAGTCGCCTCCTAACTGTCCACTCACTTATGTTTACATTTCTCACTTCTTGTAAATCATTTCAAAGGGAAACTGCTGTGATTGTTCGGATTCTCAAAGCACCAAACATGAAAAAGCAATCATCTCCAGCTGTTGAAGTCCTGCCTTGTCCTGAATCAGGTCTTCGAGTGAGCAGACCAGTTTCTTCATACCGCTGAAATACTCGTTGCACACTCGAGAGTCTTACACCAACATTTCTCGTAGTTTAGCACTGACCGCGATCATATTCTATAGCCACCACAATTCTTGCCGCAACAACAGGATTTATTCTCATTGTAATACACTGATAATTTTGATACAACTATAGAAACAATTTGCAATTGACAGATAAAACAATAGAAGCCAAAAATATGCTGATAATGGTTTTTAGTAATTCAGTTGAGGGACCCTGTTTTTATCAATTTTTTCTTAAATCACAAAAACTTTGAAGAAAAAACCACAAAAAGTTGTTCTTGTTCACGAAAACACCACAAAACAATCCCATAAATTTTGTAATTCTTCAAAAACAGCATTCATTTCATCATGGTAATCAATTTTGTTTCCTTCAAACAATAATAAGCCATCTTTTACGAAGACATCACACCTTGCAATGTGTAACAAAATAAGACGTCCTTTTCCAGCTGAATTTTTTTATCCCGTTGTAAGCCCTTCATTAAAGGCTTGTCTACGACTGTGAATACTTGTATCAGTCCACACTTCCTGTACTGTATAACCCTCATTCACCCAAGTTTCATCCAAATAGAAAATTGGTCTGCCCTGAGCTCTATATTGTAAAATATCTCCGAGATATTGTCGCCTTCATCTTACAATGTCATCTCTTTCGGTCAAGATACTGTTTCTGCTCCTTTTTAAGTATCTAGAGATCATAGCACAATTATATACATGTATTTCTATATAATAAATAATTCTTATTTAAAGTTCATTTGCTTTATTAGCAAATCCAATGTTGATCGACTCATGTTTTGGCAAATCTTCATTATTTTTTACTTGCACCAGCACCTTATCTAATGGAGGTTTATTTTGCCGAAATACATATATTATGAGCTATTTGCCTTATAGCAGCTTTCACAGTCTCATCAAAGGATTGCAGTAAAGAAGGCCTGCCTTATACTCTTTAAGTAGATACCCAATATACTGTTGCTCTTGAAATTCCTGTAAATATACTCTGTAATGTCCAGTTTCTTGATATTGGGTGTATCGGCTATAATTTTCTTGTAAGCATTGATAAAGGTCTGCATTTCGGTACTACGCAAATGACTCGTCTTTTCACGCTTTTTCGCAGGAGAACAAACATGTACACGGCCAGCGGCACTTGTACTTGGTTGTGCCATATTGGAGACCAACTATAAAACTCTTTTAATTGTATTTATTTGGATATATTGCTTATATATTACTTGCGAATATACAGGGTGTCCGCGATATACAAAGCATGCTTTTAAGGGATGAAAGCTACAACGATTTAGAAACAAAAACATATAATATACCTTGGGTCTATCTCTAAGCGTAAACGAGAAAAAAAATTATTTCTCATGTCACAAACTTCGACGCATACTGTACACCGGCAGCCGATCAGTGCAGGCTTTACCCGACGATTACAGGCGTGTGTTCTTGAAAATGGGCAACACGTCGAGCGTTTCCTGTAATACATTTTCCCCTGTCTCTCAAAAAGGTCCTTTTTAGGACCATCAATTTATCACAAATACATAAAAGAAAAGAACTCAATTTTGTAGTAGCCTTTACGAAAGAGCTTAAAGCGCCATAACATAATTGCAGTAATTACATTGTTTTCATTCAATGCGACTTTCCCTCAACTTAAATTTTCATTTACCGATCGGAGGCTGCTATTAAATACGCCCTTTTCACTCTAACTTCAACATAACATCGCCTTTATTGTCATAACATTATTAAAAAAAACGCAAAGGTACCTTTATTTTTAAAACATATGGCCATTGACTTCGTACGATACAATAGTTAAATGTAATTCAAGGTCGTATAAACAGATGATGCTTGGCTTGCATCTGTGCTTCTATTGAATACATGTACAGTATGGTGTAAGAGAAATGACACCACGCTTCAATTTCAAAGTATTAAATAATTCGTTTTCATCGTTGTTTTCAGTTATTTTCAACCCTAAATTTTTGATATGGTTTTTTGGTTATTTAAGAAGCAATATGGACGAGTTTTCTTGTACACTTTGACCAAATAAGGTGTTTTAGAAATATTTTTTTTCTCGTTTACGCCTACAGATAGACCCAAGGTGTATTATATGTTTTGTTTCTAAATCGTTGTAGGTATCATCAAACAACAAGACAACCACAAATTAACCATAAGCAATGTCAGGTGACAGAATCTAAGCAAGATCGATACAATGTAATTTGGCCTTGCTTTCAACCAATGAGAATTCACTGTTAAAGTGGTCTGTTCAGAAATTCGTCGCTGTACTTTAAAAATAGACTGTAAATAACCTTTTTTTACTTAGTACATATTCTGCAGTGTGCCTAAAGTTTCGAAACACAACTTATTTTCTTACAACGTCATGATTTCAGATTTTTGTTGCAATCGTTTGTTTTCTTCAGTGGTAGATTTTTTTGCCGTTAAAAGTGTGCCTGAAATAGAAATCGCAAAATTCTGTTCGAGTTCGCTTTCAGTAGTTTTTCCAATTCCGCTTTTATGAATTTTTGTATGTTTGCTTTCAGAATTTTTGGGTCAGAATACTTATTTTGTCATTTTTATATTGCTAATTCAAATTGTCGTCATAGTGAGTATTTAGAGGTTCTGTAGGCAGTAGCAGAGTGACAAATATGGCGCCTTCAAGCTAAACCAAATCCCAGGCTATGGAATGTTTCTTACAAAACTAAAACTATTGCAAAAATGCCAGCTTTCCGACAGCCATACGTTGTGGTACACCGACAGTAACACCGCCTACAAATGTTGTCTGTCGGGCTTTTTAACAGCTATAATTTTTTTCAAGTATTGAACAACAGTAATTTCAGTTTCACTCGAATTGTATATTTTGTTAGGATGAAATATCTAATTTTCCGAATGATTAAACAATAAAATTAACTGGTATGTTCTGAAAAATTCTGCGATATGAGGAAAACCTGTAGATATATATAGGTATCGATCAGAGGCTTGACATGGCGCAGAGGATAGTTCAAAACTTGGCGTTGTTCAATTGTATAATTATTTATTGGTTTATATCTCCATGCTCATGCCCAAATATAATGCAAAAACATCTAATACAACTTAAAATACTCCAGAAAGATATGTTTTGGGAATGGGCAAAGACATTTCATTGGGGCAATTTTGTCGAGACCGATCATTCTGATACATCATGCACTCATCGCTAGAGAAAGTGTATACAGCAGTGTCATTAGTATAGCTTACCATTTACATTATCGTAGACCTATAAATATTGACCATAACAAACATAGAAAAGCTTGGACCAAATAAGGAATCCACCATCTTGATTAAATTATTTTGGCATTAATATCTGTGGTTATCATTTTAAAAATCAGTCTAGTGTTACACCCTCTGAATGTTCATGGCTATTTCCAAGGAAATGGCGATTGAAGACAATCAAGATCATAAAATTTTGAGTAAATTGATGAAGAAAGAACTACTCGAGTCTTCCCAATCAGAACTCCTTAGACTAGTTTTGCAAAGCAGGAAATCGGGACTGTAGTGACTTGTAGTTTTGAGCAAATAATGGAACCTTCCGTAGCTGTAAAACAACCATAACGATGGTAGATTTCCACGTGGTATTTAAAATGAAGATTGTTGTTCAAGATAATCTGTATGTAGAAGTTAGGTTTGTCACAGCATAGTCGTGCTCTGGAGCTTTTATCAGATTAAAGGAGCCTGTATTGCTCAAGGGCTACTCTTTTCAGTTCACAAAATTTTGAGGAACTTCTCATTGGAACCAGTATAAAACGCAGAATAGGATTTTAGGGCCGTGACACTGTTACCTTTAGTCACTGCCACGTATGATGTAATGAATAGTTGTGAAGAATTTGTAGATTGTCAGGCAGAAGTTCATAGGTCACCCAGTCTGAACACTCCAGACCTGAGGTCCTTAGATTTGTTTTTTCTTTTGTTGACAGTGTTAGAGTAAGGTTTGAAGTTCTTTTAGGGAGACTTTCAGTTTCTGCTACAGTGGATGGCTTTGAGCCACCTCTTTGAATTCAGCTTTTTGCTTACTCACCAGTGTAATTGTAACAAAAATGATAGCTATTCGTATAGCTTTTTTTTTGGAAAAGTAGCGTCTTTAAGACATGAACAAGTTTGGTCATCCGGTACACTTAATATGAGCAAATATGTGTTATTGCTGTTAATATAATTAATTATTGTTATGAGTTCCAATATTGTTAATAGGATGACTGTATTCAATAATCTAATTTACGATTCCATTGTGGCATGTATCGAGAAGTTAACGATGAAGTTGATAATGAGGCGTAACTAATAAATATGTTGAAATTTTATTTGCGCAAGAAAAGCGCCTCGAAGCATAATTATACTCATGACATTAGAAATGTTACACCTAGAAAGAATCATTTGTTTAACTTGATTTTTTCGGCGTATGATAGTTTTACATCAAAAATTAAACGATAGCATTTACAAGAAATTTTATTAACATATAACACGAAAAATCTTAATAATGTGTGGTCGCCAAACACAACACCCTAGTTGAATATACTTCTGTACACGTCTAGGCGTCGACAAAATGGGATGGTCGATATCTGCTTGTGGCACCTCGTTCCAAGGAACTTGGACTTCGTTGATTAACTGCGCCAAGATTTGTGGAGGATGGTGCAAAGTGGACAGTCTACTCTCCATGATATCCCACACATATTCGATGGGGTTTAAATTCGAGGAACGGTGTGACCACGGCAAAACATTAACGCCTGCTTCTAGGAGAAAGTCTATAGTTCGACGACAAATATGGGGACGTGCATTGGCTTGCTGAAAAAGAACATGTGGACGGCCATCTAGATAAGGTAGTAAAGTGGTTTGCAGGACATCATCAAAATAACTAATCGCACTAATCGTGGACGGTATGAGAAGAGTAGAAAGGCTCGAATGCAGAGATATAGTGTAGGTCTAAGTTTTTCTCCGAACCATTGTTCAACGATTTGATGCGTTGCAGCAATAATACAGTCTCGTAGAGCTACTTGTCTGAAGCGCCTATCTTGCACAAATAGGACACCAAACACTTGGATAAATGCCAACGCGTTTCGAAGGCAATGCTGTCATTATCAAGGCGATAATAAAACTAAATAAAATGACAACAACAACTTAACAAGAAACCTAAAAATTACACGTAAACAACCACCAACTGTTTCGCATCATTAACTTCGCATTAACGAAAACAATGACGAATGTGGAATAGGACCATTGTTACTGTTCATCAAACACGACTTGTTTTTGTAAATCTCCAAACTTTCGAAAACATTTAGAAATTTACAATTACTAATCGGTCGACTTAATTTTACATTAGAATGATCGATATTATGATCGTTTTCGAAAATATGTATGTTGGGCAACGCTAGACTTCTCAATTCTGGTATGTTTAAGATTAGCCATATGCTCTTTGAACCTAGTTGAGATGGAACGCCTTGTTTGCCCAATATACATATTTTTGATTACAATTTTTACAACTAATTCATAAATCCTCGACTTTTCCAGAGGCTGTACCTTATCTTTAGGGTTACCGATCAGACTTCTCAAATTAGTGCCTGAACTGTAAGCCGTCCTAAGATCCAGCCCCTTGAAGATTTTACTCAAACCTTTAGTGATAAAGGGAGCAAAAGGGAGGGTAACAAAAGGTGTGTTAGTGACTTCTTCTCGAAAAGTCGTGGATTCTTTCAAAAAATTCCTATAATTAAACTTCCTAATTAATTTATAAATAATTTGAGGTTGGAAACCATTACACCTGGCTCCATGTTTAATGACTTCTAGCTCTTTCTCATACCTAACCTTGGTCAAGGGAAAGGTGAGCAATCTATGAACCAAAAAATTCAGACTTGCCATTTTGTGTTGGGCACAGTGATGGGAGTCTGAAGGAATGTAGCGAAGTGTACTGGTTTCTTTCCTATATACGTCAAATTCTAAACAATTCTTATTTCTAATAACTAAGGTATCTAAGAAAAGTAGGTAGCTGACCGTGTTCCTCTTTTTCATATGTAAATTTTATGGTTTTAAACCGATTATTTAAACTGTTAATAATAACTTAAACTATTAATAATATTACATTTCTTGGTGTCGAAAATTGCGAAAATATCATCCACATACCTTAGCCAAACCCTAGGAAACTATTCGCCCGACGATTCTAAGTCCTTTTCAAAACGGTTCATGAAAAGGTTAGCTAAAAAGGGTGACAAGGAGTTACCCATTGCCGTCCCTTCCTGCTGTTCGTAAAAACTACCGTTGAATTGAAAAATATTCTGCTTCATACAGATGTCAGTTAGGCGAATATATTCCTCTACGCATTGTTGGCTCAAATCGTTTTGAATCAACAAGTCCTTTCAGGTATGTCAAGGTCTCTAGAAACGGTACGCTAGGAAAAAGGGAACTAACATCAAATGAAATTAATATTTCGCTCTTCAGCAACTGAATATTTTGAATTGCTTTAATGAATTCTAATGAATTTTTGACTGAAAAACTGGGTTGCTGTATGGGCAAATTATTAAGTTCACTAGTCAACCATTTGGAAAGCTTGGAAGTCGGTGCATCGATCGCCGACACAATTGGTCTCACCGACTTACCAGGCTTGTGAATTTTGGGTAAGCAATATAGTATTTTATAATTTTGACGGCTTCAAACTGTAGGGATATTACGCTTAACACTTGTAGACGGGCACGCAATAACTAAACTTTCCTATTTAGTCAGCTCCCATGAAGATGAATCTCTTCGCAGAAAAGTGAGAGATTTTTTTTTATCAATATAGTCATTTTGATGCCAAAAAGTCAAATTGAACACATGAGTCCTTCTAGGTGTAACACTTCTAATGTCACTGATTATGTATATAATCAGTGGTATATTGTAGCATGAACGATAACATGTTTCCTTGAATTAAAACCAAGATAAGATTTATTAATTATTCCTTATTATTACATTACCCTAGGTCAAACTATTGCCATGCACATGAATTTATATGTATTTATTTTCATGTGCTAGTGTTTTTTAGTATAAATACTTTAAATTGGTTCGTACCCGTGTTATATGTTTTAGAAATAAGTTAGTTTGTTAGTTTGAGTGGAATTATTGATTATTATTTGATCAAGTGCGTAGTGATACTTATTTGATTATCATAAATGCATATTTTTTGTTCGGGACAACTTTAGAAAATTCGTTTGCACTCTCTTTAGTATCTTGGCTGTTTAGTTTTGCATATTTTTCTCTTTAAAGAACAACAACATCGTTGGTATGATCTTTAATTTCTTTGATGCTATCAAATAATTCAATAGGCACTCTTGGTTTTAGGGCTTTTGTTTTTTTCTGGAATAGGTTAAAGAGATCCAATTTATCTCCTTTACTTTTCGAGACAACTTTTTCAGATCATGTTTTTCTCTTATTTGTATATATTGCGGCAACTTATACAAATCCCTTCTTAACCATTTCTAGCTTTGGCTAAATGTTTTATTTGTTATTTTTGTATCAAAACATTTATTGTTTAATTTTAGAAGTAAACTTGTCTGCGTAATTTCTGCGTATTTAATCGTGTAATATTCTTAGAAAACATTAGACTTGAAATTGATTTAAGCCTCTAATCTAATTTTAAAAGAGCAAGATTATATTAAATTTCTATTTTTATCTACATCCCTACACGTCCATAATCGACTTTGCCAAGTCACTCCCCGTTTCACCCCGAATCCAACCTACGTATTACCTGTTTTATACTAAACATACATTATCTTCTCTTTCCAGCTCATCGCCATGATCAAGCGGTATAAAATTTAATAGGCGCCAACACCTCACAGATCCTGTGGATTCATTAGAGATGAGTAGTAGGCCTCACACGACTGCTGTTGGTACGAAAACGTCTACGGGTCACCGAAGGTCTGAATCCAGCGGACATCAAAGGCACAGTTCATCAGGTTCGGCCAATCATAAGTCAGATTCTGGTCAAAGTATTGATTCTGAATGTCATAGAGAAAGGAAGCACGGGCATTATAGATCTAAATCAGGTGCACATGACAGAGAACGAATAGATTCAGGAAGTTCACAATGTAAGGATCCATTTTGTATTTTCTTGAAGATTATTTTGCATATAAATGTAACGTTGCGAAAAAAAATATTAATTTTGTCTACCAATAATGTATACAATAACAATCGCACAAATAACAACAGAATAGCTGACATTCAGCTATAACTTGTGCGTTGAAATTGCCATGTAATTTATCTTAATATATACCGAGTTAATTTATTAGATGAACATGTATTAATTAACATGCATTCGTCGTTTACCCGCTAAGTAGTATGATTGGGTTCCATCGTCGAATTCAACTTTCCACTTTCATCTAAATCTACATCAACTACGTCAACTAAGTTTAGACTGAACGACATGCCACCAAATTAAATTGATATCGCATTTACATTACTGATTCAGTCGCACAACATTTATTAAATTGGGACCACTTTTTTCTGTTATTTAAAACTACTGAAAATAATTCTTATAAATATTGTATGCAATAATAATCTTATCGAACACAGCAAACTTAGACTTTGATTAAACATATCTTGTTCTACTAAAAAAGACACAATATCTAAAATAAATAGAACATAAAAAAGTCAGCACTCACAGCACACAACTGTGACATTATTAAGAACCATATTATACTGTCTAAAGTGAAGTATTTTCAAAAAAATGTTTCAGTATCAAAAAATTCGTTAACTTATCAAATGCTGTTACAACTTTTGTGATGCTCAATAAATCTTTAGTAATATGACCAAAAAACATGACCGTATATTCACCAATGATGCATATGGTCTGGAACTGTTAGTAGAAGTGGCTGTCGAAAATGATGATTCTATAGAAGATGGTTTTAGGTCCGTATTTTTGCACAATAGAGAATAGATACAGTCGTATTTTGAAATGCAATATATCCTAAATAACATATTTTTCTAAGGACTTTCAATCACTTTCATATAAAAAAATATAATAAATATAAGGTTACATACATATGTATACAGTGATTACCTCGGTTTTCGTCGATAATCCGTCGGAGAACAATCGACGAAAACCGAAACAAATATTTCCATATGAATCAATGTAATAAATCCAATTAATTCGTTCTAGGTGGTCGAAAATGTATACCAAAAACACATAATCTACTTTTTAAAACAAAAAAAAATGAATATAAAAAAGTATTATAAGAAATAATAATTTAACATGGATTTTACATTTGCTGCAGATATAATAGTTTGGAAAAACAATTTCCTTACATACGGACTTCAGGTATCAAGTCCCAACCTTGGCCTTTTGGCAGTAGGACCGACTTCAAGATCAATGTATCTAGGTTGCACAAAAAAGCTGTCTAAACAGGTTTGTTTCGTTTGTCTCTTTAAGATTTGTCTGGGCCAGTATACTATCGTTAAATAAACTGCAGACACGGTCTACAATAGCTTTGTCTGGATGATTTTCCTCCACAAATGTCTGTACTTCACCCCACATGCAGAGAATCTCCTTAATCTTTGAAGAAGGTACATTCCCCCTCTCTCTCTCTCTCTCTCTCTCTCTCTCTCTCTCTCTCTCTCTCATCATCTGAAGCAACTTCTTCGGTTGACTTTTTCACTTCAGTGACTGTTCTTCAGTGGTAAGTTCCTCTCTGTGGTTATCCACCAACTCTTCCACATCCTCATCAGCCACGTCTAACCCCATGGACACACCCAAATCAAGATGTAGGATCGTCGGGAAAAAGTTCGAGCTTTTCAGAATCTCTCCCATGCACGCATTCTGGCCATAATTTGTTCCAAGCGGAGTTCATCGTCCTGGATGTCACTTCCTGCCACGCCTTATCTATGAGGCTAATACAATTTAAAATATTAAAATGATTTCTCCAGAACTCTGTTAAAGACAATTCTGTATCTGATGTCACTTCAAAACACCTTTGAAACATTGCCTTTGTATACAATTTCTTGAAAATTGAAATGATGTTCTGATCCATGAGCTGGATGAGTGGTGTCGTATTAGGAGGCAAAAACTTCACTGTCATAAAATTGAACTCCTCCAACAATGCGTCTTTCAAACCTGGAGGATGTGCAGGAGCATTGTCCATTAGCAGAAGGCGCCTAAGAGGCAACTGATTATTCTGGAGGTATTTTTTTACACTTTGGTCGAAAACTTCATCCACTCGATAAAAATTGGCCTTGTAACCCATGCCTTCTTATTCGCTCTCCACGTCACACACAATTTACTTTTTATGACGTTGTGTCTGCCAAACACTCTAGGAGTTTCGGAATGGTATACCAATAACGGTTTTATTTTACAGTCACCATTAGCATTTCCACACAACAAAAGAGTGAGCCTATCTTTCATAAGCTTATGTCCTGGCAGTGCCTTTTCCTCTTGCGTAATGAACGTACATTTTGTCATTTTCTTCCAAAATCATTTCCTTCTTCAGCTGCATAGTGTTTCTGGTCTTCTTTTGCGAAGAGCCGCTGGCTCTAAAGTCTTCCTTTCCACATTAGACTTATGGAGTAATTACATACTTACATGTAATTGTAGTATTAGTACTTCCAATTAAATAAATAGCTAAAAAACACTGAAAAGCAATAGAATTGTATGGTGAAGAACAACGATTATCCAACACTAAGCAGCACAACGTGTGACCATGCCGTCGAAATCCGAAGCAAACCGACGAAACCCGAGACAAATATTTTGCGAAAAAAGTCGACGAAAACCGAAACCGACGATAACCGCAGTCAACGAAAACCGAGGCATCACTGTACTAATAAATATAATAAAAACAATAATAATAAAATTATGAAATTGTTAGTGAAAGTCTCAGACAGAAGGATTGTTTTTTCTGTAAATGCGAACAAAAGTAACATAGTAGTGATTTTGGATAAACGGAATTACTTTGATAGAATCAGTGCCACGATAAAGGAAGATTCATATCAACGATTATCCAAGAATCCTTTGCCAAAAATTGTCTCAAATGCGAATGAGAATGTAATCAACTTTTGCCCAAAATTAATTGTTTCTAGTTTGAAATGAAATTTAACGATTTCAAATCTTGTTGTCTCTAGAATGTGCTGTAAATCGGTTAAACCTAATTTAATTTGATTAGTCACTGGGTACGAGTCAGGTCTTTGCATCATCCCCTTAACATCGCGGCTTGTAGCCTTATTTTCTTGATTTTCTTTACATAAAAATCTCTTTGCAGTAATCCTGTTAGCATATTCAAATACAACGTGATAGGCTGTCTTCTCCTCCTCATTGCATAGTCTGCAAATAGATTCATCCTCAATTATGCCAATTCTATTTATAGGTTTTTTCTTAGACAGTCGTGCACTGCTAACAGAGTCGTCACTGTTCCAAGCTATACTAGTTTACAATCAGCACACCTGCTGCTAGATGCTCAGGTGACTGCTTCATCATCCATTTACCGTGCACTTGTCCTTCAAAATAGTTACAGTGTACCTGGTGTGTTTTTGCAATCCACTCAGTTACTGCACTACATATTGCAGTCGTGGTTATCGCCAGAGCTTGTTCTGGTCCAGTAATCTTTTCTTGGCAGTTTGTTTGCTAATTCGTTGCATGGTTTGCTCTTACGTCCCGGCACCAACACTAACGTAACTTTGTTATGTTTGGCCATCAGGATTCCTAGGTTTTCCAGGCAGTTCCAAGCCAGTTTCGAGGTTATCTGATGCGATGGTAATGTGTTTATGTCATATGTTAAAAAGTTGGTGCTCTATTAAGTTTACGCTTCAAAACACTTCCCATTTCTATAAAACTTGATGTCTAGATGTGCACATTCGGTTGCAAATTGCTGAAAACACGATCTCAAGGAATATTTCCGTGTTCTATCCTCTTGTAATGTACAATTGCAGAGTGGCCCATCGGGGTCTATTGTCTCGAAGAAAACGGCAATAAAACACGAAGAGAATATGAAAATAAAGACACAATAACAATACAATACCCACAAATCACAGCTAATAGATAAGTGTTGACGCAACCAAACTGCAAATTGCATGTGGATTTTACAGCTAATAATATGACATGGTATGCGAAGGTAATGTGTTTAGGGCCGCCGATCCGATTGAATATGAATCAGCCGACCCTTGACACATGTCTGTATTACCCACTCAAAAGAAAAGGAATAAAGTGGAATAGAAAACCCCATGCAATGCAATTAGATTTGCAGTGTTCTAGTCCAATTGTCATAGTAGATAAGTAAAATTGCTTGTATCGATTGTGGTTTTGGGCTGTAGCTGTAGATACCAACGAATACTTGGGCGTTTTAGATTAATTACTTCCATTGGTAATAGACGAATAAGTATTTGTCAACATGACAAAATGTTCTACTCCGATAGAATGATGTATCATTTCATCTTTCAATAGTGTCTTAAAATGAACGAGATACAACTATATACCATACTTGGGATGGGTTTTAAGGAGGTGAGAATATTCTTCCGAAACATCCTAAGTTGGGTTATATGGATCTTGAATAGTTGATATCTTTCTTCAAGTTGTTGTTTGCCAACCATCGCCTTGCCACTGTCTGTCTTTGGGAAGAAATCCTATTGTTGTTGGGACCGAAGTGGTTAACACCATATACCATTGTAAACAGCAAAATAGTACCGTAACAAAGCCCTTGAGTATATTTGCACACACTAAACCACACAGTTAGAGTTACATCTCTCGAATATTCTCTTCTGAAACGTAGGTACTTCCAGGTTTTGAAATAAAAAAGAAATAGGAGAATAATTAAAACGTTATCTCCGTCTTTTTCATTTTTTGAATTTAAGTCTATTCTTTCTGATTAATTACAGTATCAAATCGGATAGAATTCAGATCTGCGCAGGGCTTACACAATGAAGCGCATCAGTTTTCTCGACCAACGAGTTTGTACCCTCTTAGAACAACCGAAAATTTCCTAAATAGCTCTGATTCCCTTCAACCTGAAAGGGAACCAATCAAATTCGATGTAAATTTAGTCGGTGCCCCGCCCGAAGTTGAACAACTAGTCAACAACATCAAACAAGTAGCCGAACAGTTTTTATATCACTGGAAAACATTTCCGATAGGTAAGAAATTCGTAATTAATTTTCGAAATTATTAATTTACTGAAAATGTTTCAGTTCTTCCGAGTCCGGTTTCACAAAGCGACTCGTTTCCAACGTCCCATGTCGCCTCCGACGGCTCGCTTAGCAGAACGAAAAGTAAATTCCATCTTCGTGATTTGTTCGTGGCGCCATCCTTCGACGAACTAGATGCGGTGGCTGTTGACAGCAAAGGGGAACCCCGGAAACTGACCGGCAAGCAATTGGAGTATATCCGGGAGAGGGGGTGAGGATTTAAATAAAGGCTGCAATAGATTTTGTCGCATGCTCGAGTAATTTTCTTGTTATTCCGTCATATTAAAATTATTGAAATTATTTACCGAAGAAATTACACAAATAAGTACGATGAAATTGAATATTTGTAGAATTTTTTCGCTTCCCAATTTATGATTATACGTACGCC